>JAXGGA010002427.1:0-122819 GCA_038373865.1 Uloborus plumipes | reverse complement strand
AAAAAGGATCATAAATTTAAAACTTTGCAAAAAATGAACACTTCTTAATACTCACTAAGCCTTGGTTGATAAAATACTCTGCAAAGTACACTATGAACAGGGGTATCATGTACTTTAGAAGATGCTAAAAAAGTGATGAGAAAAATAATGTTATTATTTGGTTTTAATATGCATTGAATATATTGCTTAACTTATTTAGCATCATACATTTATAAGAACACATCTACTATGTAGGAAGTACAGCGGTGAAAACCTTACACAGATTGTTTTTACTTTTTCAATGATGAACAAAAGCAAAAATAATTTTAAAACAAAATAATTTTTCAGCCAATAAAGCTGTTAAAATTGGCGAAAAGGTTAATTGGCAAAGTGTTTGATTATCTGATTAATCAGTGCATCACTATTTTTAACTTTTAAAAGTTAAATTTATACATTATGTCATTATCTCTGATTAATCAGCGCATCACTATTTTTAACTTTTAAAAGTTAAGTTTATACATAATGTCCCTTTTCAATAGAATTCATGTTCAGTTTTTTCCAAAGGCAAACTGAAATCTTGTTGGTAGTCCTAAAAATTGATTAAAGGAAAAAAAAGAAGGAATATCAGAACAAAAAGCTAAAAATTAGGACAAAATATTTTAAATCAGGAATATCAGGCAACTTGATACAAAACTTTCTAAAATGTAGAGACAGTACCAGATTCTACCAGCAAATGTTTAAAAAAAAAAAAAAAAAAAAAAAGAGGGTGTTGAATTTTTGTGCAATACTAATAAAATAGAGACATTCATTTCACACCAAAGTTTTTAAGCAACCAAACTGAAATTAGTTGCTAAAACATACAGCAAATAAATAAAGTAGAGATGCAGCATAAACCCCTCAAAGGTGGTATTTCATTCCTTTAACGAACTAAGAAAAAAGAGGAATTAATTAATACCAGGCAATTTGGATAATAAGGAAGTATTGAATAAAAAAAAAAGGATTAGAACACAGAAACTAGGGATATATTAAAATGGGTCTGTTTTCCACCTTTCCCTTTATTTTAAACAACACCACTACTCCTAGTATGGTAATATACAGGGTGTCTGAATCAAATTCACCCAATTTGAACAGACAATTAAAAAAAAGTTTAAGCACTACAAGGGTGATATTGGAAAATTTTAGCAGCTGAATTCTTAAAGTTTACCGGCAAAAAATGTTGTCTCATCTGATGTGCCCGTGCTTTTTATGAGAGGACAAATAGAAAAATGGCATTCCTAGAAGGGAAGACACAAGTTGTTCTCTGGTATGCAGTGCAGAACACAAATCAGTAGTAACAGAACAAAGAATGTTTCAAACAGTTTATAAATGAAGTTCACCTTAACATAAGAGCGCTTCAAAACATTCTTTGCACACTTATATTCCAGGTTTATGTTCTGTATGGCATACCAGAAAACAGCTTGTGTCTTCTGCCATGGGGGACAATATTTTCCTTTTGTTCCCTTATATAGAGTGCAGGCGTGCCAGATGGAGGGGAAAAATAAATTTCAGGTATTTCAAACAAAAATAAATGTTAATTCACTGCACTGGGAACATGGCAACAGCCTTGAGCTTGGATCATACTGCGCAGAAGTGCCGGGCAGCGGCGAGTCGTAAATAGCCACGGCACTAGCGTCGTGCGCGGGTGTTGTGGAAGTAGCGTTCGGTGGTTAGCCGCCTGGAAGAAAGCCTCTTATCGTGAAGCGAGTATCCCAATATGCCGGAGTAACTAATCATTAACCTAATCTTCGCAGCAAATTCACCCTGTGGCTCCAAGGATTAGTGGTGAAAGTGACCCTCATCTACGCTCCGGATGAAATGCTAAGTGCCTGGATAGCGTCTTCGAGGGCTGAAGCACGTCTTCCAGGACAGAAGTTTTGCTATTCTCCGAAGATTATGTTCCGGCAGGTGTATGCCCTCGGGCGTGAGCGGTGAAGAGTGTGTGTTCATCCATGTTTGCTTGAAAAACCTCGACTGAGCGGTCGAGTAGGTGTTTGAAAGAAGTTTACTAGTGGCGGCTTGTTGACTGTAGTATCTTGTCTACATCATGAAGGACTGAGTGACTATTTTAACTTGTTTTAGTATATTTTATTGGTGTTTCACAAGTCTTTTTAGTAGTCTGAATGTCTTATGTATTTTTACCTAGTATTCTAATTATACTGAACTCTTCAATGCTACTTAGATAAATTTTGTAGCCTGGGTTATTGAGTTATATCGAATTCCCATATGAAACAATTAATAGTTTTGAAGTTGCTTTGGGATGAATACAGATTTGGCTATGTGATATGATGTTCTGTATGTGTTTAAGTGTATCCATCGGGTTAGACCTTTTGCCATACCTCCTGAGCAAGAATAAAGCTGGTTCTTTTTTTGAAGAAATTTTTGTAGTAATTTTTGAGTCTGGGTTTTTTGGGTGATAACCCTTTATGTGCTGCTTTTGGTCAGTACAATAACAAAACATGAAATTAAAAAGGAAAAAAATATATGGATCAAATTTAAAGAACTGTGTATTAAAATAGCCTATTTTAAAATTCATGTGAAAAAAATGAAAATTAAGAGAAAACACGAAAGTGAATGTAGGAAAAATATTTCAGATATTTTTTTATTACTGAAACACAAAAAACTGAAATGACTCAAAATTTTAAGAAAGGATAAAATAAGTACAAATTAAAAAAAATATATGAATTTGAGAATTTGAACCTTACCAAGCACTACAATACCCCCGATTAATTTCAAAGTGGTAGAATCAAGCAATAAAACAAAACGAGCAACTTTTCCAGAAGTGGATGCAATACCGCTGTAAGTGTTTAAATAAAGGTTACCAACTTGTAAAGCATTATATTTTTTACTAAAATGCCTGACCAGACTTTTGAATCGGGATCCCCAAACTCCAAAGAACTTCTTAAGGCTTTTCCGAAAAAAATCCGTTTTTTTTTTTTTAAATTCCAAAAAATATCCAAAAAGTTGCTTTTTCAATAATCATAAAAAAATCAATATTCAAGAATTCAGTTGCTAAATTTTGCCATTATCACACTCATAGTGCCTAAACTTCTTTTAAAATTGACTGTTCAAATTGGGTACGTTTGATTTGGACACCCTGTATATTGTTTTAAGGAGTTTTAACCAAACACTTCCCTCAAGAGCAAACTCTGGTTTGCTAAAACCTAAGCCTCTGAGTAAAAAAATTGCGGCTGCATCAGTGAAAGAAGCAAAATGCTAATCATAAAATCATGCCTACCTACAGAAAAAAAAATACTACCCAAAACTTAAATTAAAGCAGAAAATACTGTTACACATGTATAAGGGCGATTCTCTGTAAACTGGTAATTCGCTGTCCGGACTGAGTATTTTAAAATAATAAAGTGTAATAAAGTAATTATCGCTCTTAATACAAGTAAAGCATTAATACTTTGTGGCCCAATTGTATTTGGAGTGATAACAATTTAATATTTTTTTCTAGAAATTATCTAAGCATCAAAAACACAGTCCCCTGGCTGTCCCAATCCCATAGTCTAACTGTTAAAGATAGTATTTCAAAAAATCTATTAACACTACATAAATTTGGCAATTAATATCTAAAAATAGGATAATGAAGCTATATTTTTCTTATGAAATAAGGTATAATTACGTATTTCTAAAACTTAAAATTGTCATGTAAATTGTGTCCGGAGTTTTTTCAAACAGTCCCCTGCAACAAATTAAAAGCTGTAACACGAAAAATCTATAACTTTTGCAAATTCTTTTTGGCATGAAGTTTAAAGTAATCAGTGTGAATTTGCCGAAATCGCCGAGAACGGTGTTGAAACGCTCTTTTGCTTAATTTGAGAGCCACATTTGTGATGAAAATATGCATCAGGGTCGTTGCGAAAACAGTCCTCTGGGAAGTGATTTTATTAATGTCAATTAATTTAATGATAAAACATATTAGTTATTATGTCCACGATTTGTGCCTAAATTTATTGGTAGTCTCGTAACTAATTATGTTCTAATAGTTTTGCAGATATTACGCAACAAAGAGCAAAAACACGGTCACCTGGCACAGTCCCCTGCCTAGTTATACTAGGCGGGGGACTTACCCCCTATCATGATTTATCAGAAAAACACAAACTTCAATTGGCCCTCTTTCAAATCAAAGTAATAGATTCATTTTCTGAGCAATAGTATTATAATTATACGAACATTTCAAAAAACCGTGCCCGGACAGATTTTGTGTGAAAAATGACGAGTTTACAGAGAATCGCCCATAAATAAATGTTCGACAAAATTATTTTTATAACATTTGATTTAAAAATTTCGTGTAACTTTCAACCATATTGTTTTAGTGATAAAAAAATTCTTTCGGCCAGTAAATAAAGCATTTATTGCTTCACATTTAGTCTAAAATCCGTAATCACCAAGGCCAAAACAATTCTAAACTTTCCAGATTACTTTATCAATAAACCAATGCAAAAGAATACCTTTATAATGTCAATCTTTTGAAGGAATGTAGTTTTTCGCCTAACAACATTATTTGATGCTGAATTCATATCTTCCGTCGTAGACTCTGGCTCTTGATTACAAAGTGTTGAATTACAGCCAAATCTCGATGAAGGTGGATGTTCCAAAATAAAAAAATAACTAAGGACATAAGCATAAGAGGTTAGACAGTACATAAAAATGTTTAGAACACAGTACCATGTTTTTTTTTTTCCAACAAGCAGCATCAGTTAGCTGGTGCTGTATGAGAGTTAAGTTGTTTTTGAATGAAAGACAGATAGATAGATAGAGAAAAAAGAAACAAAGTGAATTACAGATTAGAATAAAATTATTACACTATACTAGTGAAGTTGATAGGAGGCTGGAAAAGAAATGAATTTGAGTATAACAAACTCTCACAATACTGTTATAAACAAAAGTAATCTATCAGTAGGTAAGTGTTAGCTGAAAATAGTTGTAGTATTGCTGTTTTATAGCGAATTCCTTTTAGATACAGTAAACTTCCACCTATCCAAGGCATCCTATAGGACCAGGTGGGGAAAAATGGGTCAAAAAAGAGCAATTTTAGAATCATGCTTTGACAGCAAAAAATAAATTGATTGAACCAGTAAATAAACTGCTCACGATATGCAAATGCATATTCCTTATGACATTCAAGTGAAATATCTCGGAAAAAACGAAATATTGATACTGATAAATAAGTTGCAAAATGTGTTGTCAATGACTTATTTTACCCCATAGCATGGAGTAAAATAAGTCACTAGTGGAGTAAAATGAGTCATGCTTTAAAGGATCTAATTTCACGATTTATTGAATAGTAATTTTGCACTTTTGTTCATTAATGAGAAAACAATTAGTATATAAACATTTCAAGAAAGTAATATTGTCCTCTTGATTCATCTCAGGGTCAGGAATGTAGCACTGTTTACGATGCATTATACTTCCAAGCATCATCTTTCTCCAAAAACAAAAAAAAATCACTATTTTTTAATTTCATTGCACGTTCTACATTGTGGGGATAATAGCATAAAAATACTGTTTCGACATTTTCCCCAAAAAACCTTAACTTGCTCCCACTTTTAGATGTTGGCTATCAATGCACGTCAATTCAGTTATAAATTTCTTTGAAAGAAAAGGTTTATTTAATATTTATTTAGTTTTGTGTCTGTGTATCAGTTTAAGTTTTTATCTCTTCAGACTTTTTCACAGTATTTAATCTTTTCAATATTGTCGAGCTTGTTAAATTTTCCCAAGTTTCTTTCTGCATGTGTGTAGTTTTCTCTTCTGGTATCTTTTTTACTTTTGGTAGATGAAAGTGTGCTTTATAATATAGTTTTAGTATGCATAATCAGCAATCGATCTAGAGAAAAATTAGGTCCGTTAAAGGACCCTTCACAAAATTCAGGCACTCAAAAAAGGACCCTTCACAAAATTCAGTCACTCAAAAAAGGACCCTTCACAAATTTCAGTAACTCAAAAAGGGATTCTTCACAAAATTCAGTCACTCAAAAATAAACCTTTCACAAAAATCTCACACTCAAAACTGACTCTTCACAGAAATCCGAGTTTACAGAACGATTGGGAATATTTTTTGCCGTAACTATTTTTCACAAAATTAGGAATTAGTTTTCACAAAATTCTGAACTATTTGTCACAAAATTCCAAAACAGGACCTTGGTCAAATATCCTGGATTGACCCCTGATAAAAATAAAACACATTGTTGACTTGCCTTGTTTCGCTATCGAAGAAACAGCCTCCTTTGTTGTTGAGATTTTAGATGCTGATGCCATTCCTTCAACCGCATTATTTGAAATCAGCTCCATAGAATGTTTTTCTAAGATTCGGTTGTCTCTTTGGGGGAAAATAAGCCACTTTTGCTTAACTGCTTAACATTTGATGAAGGAAGTTCATCGAAATTGTGCTCTTAATTTAGGCTTTTTGATTTAATTTATTCTGAACTATAACTGTTTATTTGTGTATCAAAAGAACGTTATATTACTTGTTCTAAATTAGTACATACATACATGACAACAAAACATAAGTTAGTAAGCAAAAAATATAATTAGCTCTTTAATACACTGCTCAAAATAATTGAAGGATATTGAGATTTTGGGTTGATTTTGCACCTAAAGACCATTTTGGTTGATTGATATATTATCGACTACACATAGTAAGCTATAAGAGATAAAAATTACATTAGTTTGGCAGAAAAAAAAATGCTTTTTATTCAGCTTTTGGGTGACAAAGGGAAAAAAAAGGAAAAAACACATTTTCTGAAAATGAGAAAAACAAATGAAAAAAGGGTTTCCTTTGAAGAGAACCACTTTTAGTAGGGGGTATGGTTTCCCCAGACAGCTAGCAGTGTTAAACATCCCTGAGGCATGGACTGAATGAGGGTATTAATGAGAGGCTGGGGTAGTCTGCCCCATTCCTCCTGAAGAGCTCTTTCGAGTGCCTGGAGAGTTTCTGGAGGTAATAGGCGTTCAGCCACTCGTCTTCCTAGGATGTCCCAAACATGCTCTATTGAGTTCATATCCGGAGAACACGCTGGCCACTCCATACGTACAATTCCTTTTTCAAAAAGAAAGTCATTCACCAAATTAGCCTGATGTGGCCTGCAATTGTCTTCCATTAAAATGAAGTCATCTCCAAATGCTGCAGCATAAGAGACGACAATAGGTCTGAGGATCTCATCCCTATATCGATGACCAGTCAGAGTTCCATTTCGGAAGATATGGAGGTCGGTTCGACCATCAATGGAAATGCCGGCGTATATCATCACACCTCTACCACCGAATCTGACACTTTCGCGCACAAATGCTGGATTATTTCTTGTGCCACGTTCCCTCCAGATGAAAACCCGCCTATTATCAGGATGAAGGAAAAAGCGGGACTCAGAGAACAGGATATTGCACCACTCATTTCTTCCTCAACTAACATGCTCCGTTGCCTACTCTCTACGGGCACGACGGTGACTTGCACTTAATCTGACACACACAACATTGGTCAACGGGCATACATGCCAATGGCGTGGAGTCGATTTCGGACAGTTTGTGTCGAAACACTGGGTCTCAGTAGCCAAGCAAAGTTGTCGTTGCAGTTGAGTGGCACTTATACTTTGGTGCCTCTGATCCAATAAAGCTAAATATCGGTCTTCATTGGACATTGTAGCCAGTCTACGTCCTTGCCCTGATCTATGGGCATTACTTCCAGTCTCCAGAAAACGGTTCCAGACCCTGGAAACTACACTTTGAGAAACTCCAATGGCTTCCGTTACCTCGGCTTGTGTTTGACCTCCCTCTAGTCTGCCAACAACTCTAGAAGCTTCTGAATCGGTCAAATGTCTTCGTTGAGACATGGCATACATCGGAACAATGCTCTTACAGACCGTCGAACATTCTTTTCTGCCTTATCTTATAGTAAAGTGAGAGTGAAATTTCAGTCACTGCCGCTAAAGCGTCGTTTTCGAAGTCAAACTCAAAATTTGCATACTATGAAGTTGGAAAATGAGTAAAATTTACATTTGTAACTCTCTTCTTAACTTTTATGCAAAAAAAAAAAAAAAAAATTCTTAAAAAATATTTAAACCCTTGTTTTTATAGGAAACTTACAATATAATTTGTTTTGAGCAGTGCATATTCTAAGCCTAACTTAATGCAAAACATGACTCATTTTTTATGTTTTAATATCCCTGAAAAATTGGTTTTTGCTGTTATTTCTTCAACATTTTAGGATGTTATTGATGAAAATGTGAAATTTTAAAGACTTTTTTCCAAAATACCTGACCCATTTTACCCCACCTCTGACCCTACCCAGTGAGGACATTAAAAAAAAAAAAAAATGGGGATAATTAATCAGATGGAGCTTATTACCTTCATGTTTACCAAATACACAAGCAGATTATATGACGACTATAGATCAACACAGGAAAAGAAAAACTTATGATCAAATTAATTCATTTTTAAACTTTTAGAACTCAAAATTTCCAATAAGCTTAGCTTTAAAAATCTTAATCATACCACACAATGAGTAAATAAACACCATTAGATAATTTGCATATGTTCTAGATATTTCAAAACTACTTACGTTATAAACATTAAGAGTGGAACTACCAGCATCACTTGCAAAGTGTGTGCTGGAGATAAAAGGTAGCTCAGACTAGTATAAGATAAAGCTCCAGCAACACCTGCTCCACCTATATTAACACAATATATTTATGCATAGAGTCATACAACAATGACAGTGAAGTCATTTTTTAAATGAACCATCCGAGAAAAATGCTAATGAGAAATGTTTGGTATTATGCAGCAATAATATATAGCGAATTTTTATTACCAGAATTTTAAGATCTGAAACAATATATGAAGTGTTCTGAAAGCTTCTGATTTGCATGTTAGCAGTAGTGTAGCAAAATTTTTAGCTTCCTCCAAAATGTAATTTTGCCCTTTTTCTGTTTTTTCTAATGATACTAATGAAAATAAAATTGAAGGTGATCAACTTTAGATAGAGTGCATTGAAAACAAGCTATTTTTCATGTAAAGGATTTTATTTCGCCAATTTGGATGAAAATATCTTTTACAAAGTCTACATTTGAACTCTGTAACTGTAACATATAAGGTTTGTCTGGAAAGTACGTATAAAAATTGAATAACAACTTTATTTTTCAATTATTCCGGTATTACAACATGGTCTCCTTCAAAGTACTCTCCCTGAGACAAATACACTTCTGCCAATGCTGTTTCCACTGTTGATAACATTGCTGAAAGTGTTCAGTTGTGATGCTGTTCAGTTGCCTTGTGGTTTCTGCTTTGATGGCTTCCACATCTCCCAAGTGCCGCCCCCGAAGCACCATTTTGCATTTCGGGTTCAAGAAGAAGTCACAAGGGGCTAAATCGAGTGAATAAGGTGGGTGGTCAGTCACAGTGATTGAGCTTCGGGCTAAAAACTCACGCACAACGAGTGACGTGTTTGCGGGGGCATTATCGTGATGAAGGATCCACCTGCTCCCTTGTGCCAGATCTGGTCGAACTCGAGCCACACGAGCTCCGAGACGTCTTAAAACTTTAACGTAAAAATTCCCGCTCACACTCTGACCGGGAGGGACAAATTCCTTGTGAACAATGTCCCTAGAATCAAAGAAAACAACCAACATTGTCTTCACGTTAGACCTTGATTTCTGGGACTTTTTTGTTCTCGGTTCACCTGCTAACTTCCATTCCTTGCTTTGAGATTTGAGCTCTACATCAAATTCGTAAAACTAAGACTCGTCTCCAGTGATGACTCGATTGAGAAAGTCCCCTCTTTCCTCTGCTTTCAAGCAATCCTCACAGCACTCAACCCTCTTTGCTTTCTGTTCTGGAGTCAATAGCTTTGGTATGATTTTCGCACACAATTTCTTCATTTCAAGTTTTTCAGTCAGAATTTCGTAAACGTTTGTTTTGGGAATTGACAGCTCATCAGCAATCATACTGACTGTCAATCTGCGGTCTTTAAGAACACAAGCCCTAATTTGTTTAACATTTTCATCAGAACTCGTTGTCGTCGGGTGTCCTTTACGAGGGTCATCTTTCACTTTTTGTCGGCCTTCCCGGAACCTTTTAAACCACTTATTCATGGTTGGCTCCTTCAGAGAATTGTCTCCGTAAACTTGTTTCAAACACTCAAAAATCTCACGGCCATTCTTGCCTAGCTTTGCAAGAAATTTGATGCTGATGCGCTGTTCCTCAATCAAAGATAGCTTCATGCCGACGCAGTTTAAAAAAAGGGTTACCTTCAACCAGCAACCACACACTCAAACTTACACGTAGAGCGTTCTAACTTGAACTGAGGGTTGATGGGATTGTCAATAACAGTAATGCAACCTGCCAGTGGCTGCTAAATAAGGTTTTTATTTAACTTTTATATGTATTTTCCGGACAAACCTCGTATTAGAAACAAGCACTTCAGCACAAGAAATACACATTACAAGCTTTAGCATTATATTTGTTAAGAGTTTGAAAGTGTGCAATACAAAAGCTAATGAGCTCAACTCACAAAAATGCTAGACCACACTAACAACCAAAAGTACTTTATGCTCTCAAAATTTCAGGCTTCCAGTTTGATAAAATTTTCTACAATGTGAGCTTAAACAGGGCTATTTGCAGACAGAGATAATACAGAAGAACATGCCAACACTGTTCGCAGAAAAGTTTCAAAGTTTGAGGACAATTTCGATATTTTTCTTCTTTACAAATTTTCGTAGTATCATTATTAGTGAAAAATATCAGTTGTCCAATTTTGAGGTTACCCTAAGTAACAATGTTCTGAAAAACTTGTAAATATAATTGAGAAACCATACGGGTGACTTAATGATACTGTACTGGCTTTCAACTTCCCAATTTTGTGGTTGGCGACGATATAAAACTCGAGAGTAGCACAGCATTTTCTAGCAGAAAATTAAAAAAAAAAAAATTATTTGAGTTATTAGACTGTTTTAAATTTTATCTAGGTCTGGCAATTCCACTTACAAATCTGATCAGTCAGTTTGGAGTCCTTTTTGTGAGGGATCTTAGATCTTGGATTGTGGAAACTGAAAATTTTCATAGGTTAGCTTGAAAGACATGCCTGCACCCAACAAAATTTCATCCATACCCGAGATGGTCAGCTGGGGACCACTCAGTTACTCGACATTGAATGACTTATATACATACACAGGGAGGCTTAAACAAGCCATGGCGCATTTGAGAAAGAGTGCCTACAGACAATGGGCAACAACGGCTACAGCACAGTTCCATACGTCGGCACAAAAAAGTGCTATATCTTGTATGTTACATAAAAATATACAGTATGCCTACTAAGGTCCCTTGCCTTCTTCTTAACTTTCGAAGGGATGCTGCTATAGTCCTAAAAGCAGTGCCTTTGTATAGTAAAGTAGCCGTGCACTGCAGAACAAAATCATCCATGGTGCCACTTGGTGGAAAACTGCAAAGGTAGAATTTATATTTCGAACGCGGAACAAGATAGAGAATAAAGACGTACAAAGTTGCTGAGTATCATTTAGAGTAAAAAAACAACTTGTGGACATAAATGCAACTAATATCATTTTATATCAGGGGTGGCCAACTTTTTTGGTATGAGTGGCACGTTTTGGAGAAAAAAGTTCTGCATACCACTTTCAATTTTTTTAGCATATTGAAAAATGATTTGAAAAATTTAGATATGTAATTATTAGGTATGTAAACATGTATAATAAATACAAATTATAATTATCCTAAAATGTAACATAACTATGAGTAACAGTTAAATATTGAAGGTTTTCTTTGGATATGAGAGAAGTTTTTAGAGTTTGACAAAATTCCTGAAAACAATACTATTTTCTCAATTTTTAAATTTTTCTATCAGTCTTTTTGTGCTAGTCTTTTTCTCCGTCCTGCCACACTGTGGCACGCTTGCAGCCAGTAGGCCACCCCTGGTCTATATTAAGTAATGAAGTAACATAATGGTTATATATATACATACACTAGCGTCCAAAAGTGAAGCATAATTTGTAAATGTGGAGAATTTTATGTAAATATCAGTCAAATTGTTCAAAACTGTGTATGGAGAATCGTTGTTTGATGCTAAAGCATGGTGCATATGGAAATCATTGCAGTCGATATGTGTAAAACTTCTGTGCAAGTGAGAATAAGTATAAAACAGACTAATTTGTCTCAGGGGGAAATGCCAGTTTCTGCTCAAGTACTGCTCTAAATGTTGATTATAACGACTAAAATGGGGTTGAATGGTAACCCAAATATGCTAACTAGACATGTTTCTTAAAGGAGAAATTAAACAGGTCAACAAAGATTTTGTTAAATAAAATATTAATAGTGTTTCTAGTTATTTTTTGATGCTGATTTTAAAGATCCAATCAGAATTTTTGCATCACCCACAGGTTTTGCATAATCATAGGTTTTAAGTATTTATTTCCCCATGTTTTCCTGTATCATATAACGCTAAAAGCTCAAAATTAACAATTAAAATCTTGTCATAAAGACAAGAAATGATGAGATATTTAACGTATTTTTGGCGAGATAAGACCACTGTATACGGCGCACTTCATCAGATACACCGCATTGGCGTATAAGCAGCATAAAACTTACAGGGTGAGGACTGCTGATGGTCTTTGAAAAAGGTGAGAAAGGTGACAAATTTTAAAACAAAGGTTACTAAAAGGTGACAAAAAAGTAACTAAAAGGTGACCAGAAATAATTTGTTAAGAAATCAAAAAGCAGAAAACAATTATCCTTTTTTCTGACTTTTACCAAAATAGCCTACATACTATTTTAGAAGACTTTGATTCTGAACATGAATATGATAGGGCTGGAAGTAACAAAATAAACCATTTTAGGTCACATTTTAAAAAAATTTTCAGAGTAAATTCTATGTTATGTTCAAATATTTTTCTTTAAAACTAATTAAATAAATACCTGAAATCACAACCTCAACCAGTCTTTTATTTTGAGGAGGGTTTTACCAAAACACTTATCTCTTGAGTTCTATATGATCAATGAAATTTTATGTAATTTGAAAAATTGTCACTTTTTGTTACAATAGGTTTTTTTAATGAGAATGTGATGCTTTAAGGGTATTTACATGAGCAAATGTGAAACAAGACGAATGTATTAAATGAAGAAAAAATCTAACATGTACTCAGCATATTTTCGGCCACTGTTAAGAATCTGATGTATTTTTAGTAACTCAAAAGAATGGATGTGCGTATGCGTAAATTCGAAAAAAATAAATGTCTTAAATTCATATATTTTTTGGCATTGAAAAAATGGGGTAAATCTACAGTTCAGCATTTTCACATTTAAAGAATTTTGATATATATTCGTTAAGGTCAGGTGTTTAAAATTTGAAGGAAACGCTGCATTGTTTTGTAAGAGATGATAGTTCCAATAATAAAAATAAATACTGCATATAAAGCAGTGGTTTGTGCGAGGGTTGCTTATTTTTTTTCAACCTCCGTTTTGCTATAAAAAATAAATGGATTCAAATAAAAAAATATTTTATTATCAAAAGTAAGGTACAATGCTCTACAATTCTCTACATAATCACCTTGACGATTGAAGCATGTGAACAAGCTTTACAATAGCCTCCTTGTAAAATTCAGTTTTTAAACACGTATAAGCGTATACCCGAAAATATGATCATCAGGTTTGCTGTTACTGCAGTTGTGACATGGGGGTCAGTTTTAATAGCACCAATTTTCGTGATATAGGCTACCTGAATTGAATTATTTTACATGCTTTTAGACTTGAATGCAAACATAAAGAACTTTTTACTCTAAGGAAAATGCTTTTGTATACTGTACTAGTAAAGACTGTAATGGCTATATTCGTATTTTAATATAAAACAGATGAGTAGTGGTATTAACTCCTTCCAAACTAGTTACAAAGCTATACTATTACATGATTACCACTTCGTTGCTTTCGGTACCACTAGCATATTCAGTCAAAATAAAGGAAACGTATGAAGATTTGTAAGTTTTTTTTAGATAAAGTTTAATTCAACAAATATCACGGTACATTTATTTTTGGCCTTAAAGTACATTAATTTTTATTAACTGCTGGAGATTTACACAATGTTTTCTCCCCTGTGAATAGGATAGCAATGGCAAGAGGAAATAATAATAATAATAATAAAAAAAAACAGACTGGACATTTTATTCTAATGGCCTTTCTTATCAAATTAAAACTTTTCAAAAACTGTGTAAAGATTTTGTAACACTGGTATTAGATTTGAATTCTTAAAACCAGAATTTCCTAGTGTTATTGATGTAAAGCAAAATAAACCCATATTTGGAGGGCCCCCATAGTAAAATAGAACAAATTCTTGCTGATTAATACCAGACATTTAAGAGGGATGGTCCTGATGTCAAATGCAGAAATAAATGAACAATAGCTAAGATTTTTATTGGCTATTTTGGTATTAACCATATATGTGATATGCATTTCTTTAAAATTTCAGTCGAATGTCACAAAAAATTTGTGGGTGATGGTAAAAAACTGCCAACATACTTGAATTTAGCACATCATTTTACACTAAGATCAGGTATTTCTTTCCATTTAACATATTTTTTTGTAGACCAGTGTTATTGGAATGCTGGAATCAGGACAATCAAACTGAAGTGTCAATTGCTTGTTGGGCTTAAAACATTGGCAGAGGTTTCAAAGTACAGATGAACTCTGAAAAAGATGGACTCTGGATGCTATTCTGAAACCAGTACAAGGTCGCAAAAGATTGACTTCGTTAGGACCTATATTTGGCAAAAAGGCCTTGTTGCAAGCCCGTCATTTAGAGGAGTTAATTGCCTCTCCCTCCCCCCCCCCCCGATTTTGGAAAATCTATGTACATTTACATGAAAAAGGGCATAGCTTTTACATTTTTTTGGTAAAATTTACAAAGTGTACTGAACACCCTTTGTTGTCCCCCCTGGAAAAATTCAGAAAAAATAAATGAATATATGCAGTAGAACTTTGGTAGCTCGACAACCTGAGTAAGTTAACATTTAGTTTTCCAATGGGTGGTCCAATGTTGATTTCAACGAATGCAAACTTCTCTAACTCGACACATTCTTGCAGGAGCCTTGATAAGTCAACATCTTGCTTTTTTTTATCCACTTTTTGCGACCAATATCCTTTCACTTATTAACCATTTCAAAGAAGTTTTCTGCTTATTCGGAAGCCGATGCATATTTTTTTGGAAAAGAGCTCGTTTTTAGAATTCAAGCTAGTGCTAAGAAAAGACAGCTACTACACTTTGTGCTGTTGGTGCAGTTCTAACGCTAGGAAGGGGTTGGAGAAATATACCTAGGGCAGTTCAGAAGAGAAACAAGGAAGAACCAGCACAACACATGTTTCTCAAACAAATGTAAGCAAGGGATTTAGGAGATAACAGCTCATCTCTTTTCAAAATTCATGGGTTTATTCCTAATAAGGTAATCAAAACTACCCCTTATTTGTTATTTTCTTTCCAAGCGAAAAAAGAAGGAAAGAAAAAAAAGGAATTATCATGTACTGAAATTAATTTTTATAACATTGATGATAAGCAATATTAAATAAGTAATACAGAAAACACTGTAATAGTTGAAATTATGGAACCTCGGTAAGATGACACCCGCTTAACTGGACATATTTCCGTGGTCTTTTGTGGTGTTGAGTTACCAAGGTTCCACTCTATGTATGTATCTATGTATGTGTGTGTGTATATATATATATACATATATATATACCTGGAAAAAAAACTTAGCTCACTTCATCCTAGTTACGATTTTGTAATTTAAAAAGTTAAAAAAAACCTTACCTGTGCCAGATGACCAAGTAGACACAACATTTCTGAAATAAGAAATAATTTCACTCTAATTAAAAAAAAAAAGATACTATAGTCAGAGCAATAATTCGGGTTGCATCACTTTAGCTTAAGCTTATTAGAAAAACTCTTCAAATCCCTTCTTTAACTCTTCATGCAAGAACACTTACTCAAAAAGAAGAAAGTGCAACATTACAAAATTCATATTTTAATAACGAATTAAAGTTATTTCAGTATAGTTTTAAGGCTATAGGAATTTAAAAACAGACAGCAAGGTTATTTTTGCCGTCGTAGTCATAACCGTTTATGCTTTAACAGTACTTTTAAGCACCATTAGATTCAAACTGTGATGTAAAATACTAAATTCCTCCAAATGCCCAAGGTATGTTCAGGATCAATGTTACCTCCCTGTTTGACTGATAAATGGCATTACTAGTTCTATGAAGCTAAAACTGTTTGGAATGGACAATTTCACACCTATGTATTTTAGTCGAACTTTCATTTGTTTCTGCTAATTCAGTTTAACGCATAAAGGGTAAAAGAGGAAGGGGTAAAATGCTCATGCACCTTTACCGTTTTTTTGGGTCAAGTAAAGAAGCAATTTTGATTTTTTAATTTCATTAAAATCTTATACAGGGCCTGCCAACAAAATTTGTTTTTCCAAAATGGTATAAAGTCAATTTCTGATAATACATAGTTTGGGGCCCAAAGGGTTGAAAGGGAAGGCTTAAAATGCTTGTGATAGGGGGATCACCCCTGCAACTTTTACGGGACATGTAAAAAAAATTTTGCCATCACAAAACTTTTTCGTGAGACTCCTTTACGCACCTTATGAACCCAAAGGGGCTCGAGAACCACTGACTGGGAAACAATGAGCTGAAGTTTAAAATTTACAGGCATAGGGAAAGTTGGAATATGAAGAATTTTCTACTCTAGATAATCAAGCTTTCACTGTAGCACTATTATTTTGGTAAATTTAAATATTATCCTTTAAAATCCCGTTTTTCAGTTGTCTTTCAAATTCAAAATATTCTATAATCAGAACAATCCAAATTATTAACTTGCCCAGATTTTTGAGGTTGTACTGTGCATTGTATAATTTTTGAATAACATGACTGAGGCTGAAAAAGTTCTAATTTGAATTTTTGTAGACAAACAAACATTTAGTAAAAATATGGATATTTGTTACAGGTTTTAAACAAGAAGTACTATTTTCCTTCTCATATTCAAAACATGTTTAAGCTTCCTTATTTCTGCTGAGGCACAAATTTTGCTTTCTAGTATCTGAGTACACTATTTTTAGTTTGGACAGCTTTAATAGTTTTAGTTTTTCTCAAAGAATTGTTAAGGACACAGTACAGAATATTTATTGCAAAACGATAAAATAAGTAGCCATAAAAACTTCATGAAATTCTAAAACTGTGTATTATGTTTTATCCTAACAATTATATTCGGTTTCTTATTCGGAAATCATATTCATTCAATCAGCAGTGAAAAAAGAAATGAAAAACACATTTCTGAATCCGTATTCTTCACAATGAAATATGATGAATGAAATATGACTTACCTATGGTAATATGAAGAGTAAGATAAAAATGTCACTTCCCCTAAACCACTTGCTAATGAGCAAACAATTACACCTGAAAATCAAACACATTTTCATTTTTTTTTGTACATTAGAACTTCAAATCTCTAAACAATGGTGATGAAAATATTATAGATAAATAACATAAAATACTGCAACTTACCCGCAAAAGTCATTCCATGGTTTACAGAAAGTGATGTGATAATAAAACTTAGAGAGCTAAGAGCAATTACCAGCTGAATTCTCAAACTGAAAGAAAATAAATATGAGTTACATAAAAGGATTGCAGAAAAGCTAAATTTGTGAATAGAACACATCAAAATATTTAACAAAAATTATTTTCATGCAAATAAATAGAAAATAGGAGCTCCAACTAGTTAAAATCCATAGAATTGTTAACTGCCATTTTTCAAAAGTTAGTTTAAAAAAATATATATATATATAAGTCCATATTTTGAAAAAAATAAATAAATAAACAAGTTGTAAACTTTGTAACGAAAAGAGCCTTTGAGAAATGCTAGTTGCAGGGGCAAGTTAGGTCATGCTTCCAAGACATAAAATATTTGAGCCCCCCTCCCCAGTGCTCCACACACATGCTCAAGAAAATAAACCTAATAATTATATGCTGTTGACTTAATTGTGGCAAAACTGCAGGATTCATATTTAATTTTATTTTTGGCAGTAGGATCAAAGTTTAGGTGTAGTATTTAAGCAGAAATGGGGGGCGGAGATGATTTTCCGAAAATTTAGGTTCAAAACTTAACTAAGGATTCATTTTTTTGGAAGTTTTTGGAAATTGAAGTCCTTTAAGCGAAATTGTAGGCCATTTTTGACAAAGTCAGGGGGCTGGACGGTGTTCGGGACTCTTTAATGCTAATTTTCGAAAGTGAAATTCCAAACAGTTTGTAATTCAAAACATTTATGTTATGAAATGGAGGTTCAAGGGTGCTCCCACAATTTTTTAAAAATTAAAGTCTTGAAAAAGCGATTGCAGGTCATATCGGCAACATTAGGCAGAAGAATTAGGTTAAGAATCTCTTCCTCAGCAATTTTTTTGAGATTGAAGTTCCAAAATCAAAATTTTAGATTTTTGATGATGTTGAAGAGAAGGGAGTTTGAGGGGAGGAGGGATCAGATTCTCGAAAAAATGAAGTCCTAAAAAGGATATTGTAGGTTATCTTTAAGGACACTAATGGAAGGCAATGGATGGATTCTAAGAACTCACGACAACAAACAAATTGGGACCCTGCAATGAAGAAGGAAAAGAAAGGGTTTAGCCCTAATGCAAATATGAGTTTGGAAAAATAATAATGCATGAAATGCACTCTTAGAAATCCAATTTTATATTTCATTCAGCATTTTATTTCTCTGGATGTAAAAACTGAAGGAATGAGATTAATATATTTTCATCCCCATTTTCCGTCTGTTGTTTCCTCCAGATGGAAGGTTTTGCATCCAGGATGCTAGTGAAACCCTCCTCCTCTCTCTTTATTTTTATGAAATCTACCAGTTCAAACAAAACACATAGCACTAAAGATGCTGACTGACGACTCCAATTTCTTATACTCTATTCAATTGTTTAGTATCTAAGAAAGTCACAAAGCTAAGGTGATTATGACAAGAAATATTTCGGAATACTCTCTCTATTTTCTTAATGGAAAAAAAAAAGATTGTAGCACTGGAAATTGTGGCAACAAGAATATTTGATGAACATAAATTTAGTGCAGTAATTACTATGCTCAACTTCCAGTCAGATTTCAACAAAGTTGGGGAGAGAAACTAAATAGCACTGGTTTGCCTTGCCAAATTTCAAAGATTTTTGCAATGGAGATGGCAGAATTTGTAAAACACAGACTTTGAAAAAAATATGGTAAATCATGTCTTCATATTGGAGTATTGGGGTGCACTAAACATTAAACTTCTAGAACAGTTTCTTTATCTTTGTTAAAATTTAAGATCCAATTCAGGTCAAAATTGCTAAATTTGGCGTTTTTTCTTAATGAGTACATCTACGCTCTAAAGAGCAAATAATTTAGCATCAAAAAACATGTTTCCTTGTGCTCTCTTAATTATCACTCAGAGCTGCAGTTGGGGGCGGGGACACTGTTAACCAAAATATTTATTGTTTTATTATCAAATAATGCAAATATAATATAAATTAGTTTAAAACCAGCATTAATTTTGGTGTGCTCCCAAAAATTCAAAAGTCAGTAAAAGAATTTTTTTTCTAGCTTTAGGGCTGTTGCTACTCATTTAAATTTTTCGTTATTACACTTTTGTATATTTCCCTGGTCCAAACTGAATAGCTTTAAAAGGGAAATCAACGAGAGCAAAGTTATTGCTTCAACTTACTTTTCCAAAGTTATAACATTATTTCCTTTAAAAGCAGGAGCCTCCAATAAAGCCAATGTGCATTTTTTTTTTCTTATATTGTTTTCTTTATTATTTCCAGTTCTTATTAAAATTAAGTATCCATCAAAATATATTTAAATAATGTTTTTTTCTTCAACAAATCAATAGCAATTTTTTTTTTCTACTTTATATTAAAATTTGCAGTTTTGTTTTCATGGATTTTTTTTTTTTTTTTTGATATTTTGAAACTGAGAATCAAGTAAAATATACCTGAATATTTTTAGTTGAAAGTAACGTATCTAGATTCAAAAAGCACCAATAGTTAGAAAATATTAGGCACCAAAACTGATTGCTGATTGGTAGGTGTTATTAATTTATCAAAGTTGTAAAAGTAGCTTCCTTTATGGTGTTTTTTTAAACAATTACACCAACAGGTGAATAAACTAGTCATCAGTAAAAAGGAAATAAAAAAGTCAGGAGTTGGAGTCAGAGAGAGGATGCTTATTAGTGACTTTGATTGCAGCCCTGGTTTATTGAGGCTGCTAAATAAAGGGATTATTTGATATATTTTTTTCAGAAAAGAATGAAAACAATAAACAAAGTGATCTTTCAAGAAAATCAACATATTTATTTTTAAAGCCCTGAATATTTCAAAATAGCAACTTTGAAGCAAGTGTGATATTGAGCAATTGATTCATAACTTTGGAAATAAAATGAAAGGAAAGAAAAATAATAGTAATATAAAAATATGTGGAGCAATTTTTATAACAAATCAATTGATAGTACAGTAAATATGACACTGACTTACTTCATTGATAATACAATGAATGGAGCTATCAGTTTAACAAGCAGTGAAGGTATTATGTCAGCAAGTAATATAGCCTGAAACACCCAAGATTTATTTTTATAAAGTAAAATCAACATACATACATGACTATTACTAGTAAATCATCAATGCGAAATTTTTCAATAATAAAAAAAAAAAACAAAAAAAATGTTTCCTTAATAAATTATAAATAAAATAACAATTCTGCATAAAAGTCTTCAAAGAGCTAAATTCTCTTCTTGACCTAGTATTCCATACAACTTTTTTTGACTGCAAAATATGTTCCTACCTGATCAATTGCACTAACTCATAGTGTTTTTACTTCCTTTTACATAGTAAAGGAAGTATTGTGATTGCAAAAAAATTTCACGCAAATATCGGGCCTAAGTTTTGATTTTGCTCACCTCTGAATGAATGTTGAATAGTGTTTTCGACTTCCTTTTACCTAGTAAAGGAAGTAGTGTGACACCAAAAAAATTTCACTCAAATTTTGGCCTAAATTTCTATATCGTTCACTCCTGAATGAATGTTGAACAGTATTTTCAAACAGTCAACACGTGTATATGTACCTACAAACATATAAAGAGCCGAAAGACACAGCTGAATGCAAAAGCAATCCAATTTCCATTAGAGATGGCCGGAGAGAGATTTTTAAAAAAGCAGTTAATAAAGTATCAGAGGTAGAGAAAATGTCAAACAAACTTTGGTGTGTAAAATAATTTTAGAAAGGCAAAAATGATCAATGTTAAAGATTCATGTTTTATAGAATATAGCAGATAAATCATTACATAAACACTAAAGCATAATTAAATCTAAGAACTTTGATAAAATAATAAAATGTATAACATACTCCAGTAGAAATTGGGTTACAAACTGTTTCGTTTGTACTGTTATCATTATGAACCTGCCAAAAAATAAAATGTTTGAAATCATATTATACACATTGCTTCAATGATAAATACATAAACACAATATTAAGTAATGTCTTTTAACAAAATATAAATATGATGAGTAGGGGGAGCTGGGGCTTGTTGGGCCATAGGACATGCCGGATCAGTCTCAATAACTTTAATACTATTAATATTTTTATTTCAATTAATGACTAGCAAATTTCTCCTATTGTTCTAAAATACTAGAATGAAATCACATGGTACAGTTAAATTGAACAAATTTTACTCCAAACAAATTTTGCTACTATTTCTTTAGTGCAGAGTAATTTTCCTAAGTTTAAAGCTTTTTTTTTATGAAATTGATTTTCATGAAGAATTTAATAATAAATTAAAGTCCTCTACCAAAAAGAACTTCTTTTAGCTCATCATTATTTGAAGTTTCTTTATTTTTTGTCACAAATAAGAAAATTATTACAGTATTTTTTCAAGACCCAGAACTCGGGGTACATTGGTCTACTTTTTGAAAACACACAAAAAATGAAAACTTTTAGAAGAATTGGAAAAATAAAATTCTAGTAATAGCCAACAATGAAGTTGATGAAGATCCAAGTTATACTGATTCTTAAGAAAATGTAGATAGTCTTGGCATTTGAAATAGTGCAAAAGCTGAAGTTGTTACCATAGAAGATAGGTAGCATCTATTACAGTTCTGAAAATCCATGCAGAGTGCATGACTTAAGTAATGCATCAACTTTTCCATAGAAAAAAACCATGAAGAGACTTATAGTTTAATTTGTTGATGCTTTAAAAACAGATTAACACAATAGTTGGAAAACTGAGTTTTAAGTCAACCCACAGGTAACAAATAACTTATTATCGGACTAGCATTTTAAAAAGCTCAGTCTAATACTAAAGCTAATCGTAGCATTGATCAGCTAAGAAACAAAAAAAAAAAAAAAAAACAAGCAAAGTGAGAGTTTTAGCTAATAATGTGTTCGTCTAGTGTGGACATTGCCGAAGGAAGATGTCCAATCATCTGTTATATCAGACTTGAATCACTTGTAACTAGAATTTTGCCAAACAAGCAAACAGTGTACAAAGCTTAAAACACATCAAAGTATGAAGAAAGTGTAGAGTTCTTTGTTGGCAGCTATATTTCTAACAGTAGTTGATCAGTTTAACATTTTAATACGTTATATTGATCTTTAAACTTTATATTTTTTCATGCTAAACACAACATAAGTTAGTAACACTATTGGATAATATTTATCCTTAAAATTATTATAAAAGCTGTTTTTGTACCCAAAGACCAATGTGCCTCAAGGCCTTGGGCATCCTAGTACACTTCAAAGTTCTGTTAAAAATAATGTAAAAAAAGTTACTGAACATCTTCAAGAAAATCTGGGATGATGAGAAATATTTTATGAAACTAATGTAAGAAAATCAAACTGCTCATTTAATTTTTTGATGAAAAAAAAATATAATAACAAGCAGAAAAGAGGATTAACCTCTTTTCCTCTCCCCAACTCTCCTTACACAAGAAAGAATTAGAAGTTCCTGATTCAGGGTTTAGACTAGGGAAGAAAGTAAGGTGAGATTTCCCACATTAACCAAAATCTTAAGTGGAGCATTTAAAATTGAAGCGAGGGGAGTTTCTTTTTCTTTTCTTTTTAGCAGTTAATTTATTATTTGCAAATTTTAGATGAATATTTAGTTGAAAAAAATACTTGAATATATCATGTAGCACAAAATTCCATTTGTTTGCAAGAACACAAGCACATCTTTATATTTTAGAGAAATCAATACATTTTTGCCACAGAAAATTTCACATAAAATCTCTTTGAATGGCGGTTACATAGGCAAGAGATTCATTAAAAAAACAAGAATTTACAAACTGGTGTGCTAATGAAGTATTTTTAACAAAAAAATGTCAGTACCTAACAAAGAAAAGAAAAAATACGTACAAAAATTGCAATCTTGCCAACTAAAGCAGAAGATAAACACAAAACTCCAAATAAGTTTGAGCCGTCAATAAACCAAAAGTACACAAGTTTTCGTGATCTTTGAGTTTTAAGTCAACCCACAGGTAACAAATAACTTATTATCGGACTAGCATTTTAAAAAGCTCAGTCTAATACTAAAGCTAATCGTAGCATTGATCAGCTAAGAAACAAAAAAAAAAAAAAAAAAACAAGCAAAGTGAGAGTTTTAGCTAATAATGTGTTCGTCTAGTGTGGACATTGCCGAAGGAAGATGTCCAATCATCTGTTATATCAGACTTGAATCACTTGTAACTAGAATTTTGCCAAACAAGCAAACAGTGTACAAAGCTTAAAACACATCAAAGTATGAAGAAAGTGTAGAGTTCTTTGTTGGCAGCTATATTTCTAACAGTAGTTGATCAGTTTAACATTTTAATACGTTATATTGATCTTTAAACTTTATATTTTTTCATGCTAAACACAACATAAGTTAGTAACACTATTGGATAATATTTATCCTTAAAATTATTATAAAAGCTGTTTTTGTACCCAAAGACCAATGTGCCTCAAGGCCTTGGGCATCCTAGTACACTTCAAAGTTCTGTTAAAAATAATGTAAAAAAAGTTACTGAACATCTTCAAGAAAATCTGGGATGATGAGAAATATTTTATGAAACTAATGTAAGAAAATCAAACTGCTCATTTAATTTTTTGATGAAAAAAAAAATATAATAACAAGCAGAAAAGAGGCTTAACCTCTTTTCCTCTCCTTAACTCTCCTTACACAAGAAAGAATTAGAAGTTCCTGATTCAGGGTTTAGACTAGGGAAGAAAGTAAGGTGAGATTTCCCAAATTAACCAAAATCTTAAGTGGAACATTTAAAATTGAAGTGAGGGGAGTTTCTTTTTCTTTTCTTTTTAGCAGTTAATTTATTATTTGCAAATTTTAGATGAATATTTAGTTGAAATAAATACTTGAATATATCATGTAGCACAAAATTCCATTTGTTTGCAAGAACACAAGCACATCTTTATATTTTAGAGAAATCAATACATTTTTGCCACAGAAAATTAAACAAAATCTCTTTGAATGGCGGTAACATAGGCAAGAGATTCATTAAAAAAAAAAAAACAAGAATTTACAAACTGGTGTGCTAATGAAGTATTTTTAACACAAAATTGTCAGTACCTAACAAAGAAAAGAAAAAAAAACGTACAAAAATTGCAATCTTGCCAACTAAAGCAGAAGATAAACACATAACTCCAAATAAGTTTGAGCAGTCAATAAACCAAAAGTACACAAGTTTTCGTGATCTTTGCAACCTTTTTCTCTGGCAAAATTTTTAGATTTCTCCATTCACTGATAATAATGAGATGACAGTTGTAAGTTATCGTAAGCCATTTCTTGTACACAGGCTGTATTAAAATAATTATGAAAAACAGAAAAAAAAATCTGAAATCAATTTTTTTTTACAGATATTAACTAATGATGAACAACGGGAACAGCACGTAAATGAATTCTTATTGAGTGGGAGTTAGAAAAAGTTGCACGAATTACACAATCCTGCACCCTAGCCAGAACAGTGTGATTAAAGGATTTAGTTTGATTTAAATTCACTATTTGGATTAGAGTTAACATAGAATTAAAAACTTTTCATATGGCCTAGTGTTCAACTAACACTAGTTCCACTAGTGTCAACAACCCATTCCTTTGCTCTATCTCAAAATATACCCAAATCACATATTGAAACATGAGGATAGCTTGAAATGTGAACACCATCTAGTAATCGAACTTTCTTTCAGTGAAGTGCGTTATAGGATCACTAAATTTTGTAGTCCAGAAAAAGATTGCTCTAGTAAATAACTATTTTTATTAGTACAGAGTGGCCACCACTTATCGCATTTTTTCTATACAGTTTTCATTCAATAAAGCTGGATTTTGTTCTGTTTTTAACGATTTGATTCATATATATATATATTAAGGCAGCTGATTCAATTAATTAGATTCCATTAACCTGTGTCCGCTGTATTACGCTAAAAGCACTGTAAATTATAAATGTATAACATTAAGACATTGCTAAAAAACTTCAATTAAAATCAGTAAAAATTTGCGGCTTTGATAAAGAAACTTCTGGCACAACTGTTCCTGCCTAACCATAGATTGGGTCAATACACCAAAGTTCACAAAGTGGCATAATCCATTTCAGACAATTTATGGCCATTAAAGACATCATTTGGATGAAAGAAAATTTGCTTGAATTGGAATATTAATTCAAAAATGTTTCGGATACTTAGAGGGACACCCCCCCCCGACTGACCAATATATTTCTTTCTTTTTTTCTGTAAATATTAAAAGATATATGTAATCATTTTATTTTTGACTGTTTTTTTGTTTTGCTTTTAGGAGTAGTTCTTATAGGATATTAAACCTTTCAAGTTTTTATTATTAAAAAAAAATCCTTTGGGAATCAGTAGGATAAAAAAAGGTATATAACAGAATTAACTTTTGGTTGCACAAGGCAAAGAAATATAACACCAAGTTGGATAGAGACTGAATTTCAAATATTTTAAGCGATATATTTAAGAAAATTAAATAAACCATCATATAATACAGTTACATATTTTATAAATTTTCAGATCATTTATTGTATTCAACTAAAATAGAATTATTATTTCATTTGAAATTTTATATTTAAATCTATGCAATTATTTAGTCAGTGATCTGAACAAAAAGTGTTATAAACTCAATATGTAAAATGATTTTGCTTAACATTTAACTGAAGAATTAATTTCTAAAATAATAATAACAATCATCAACTACTCTTCTTAGCAAATTCATTTGGAAAATAGTCCCTTTTTATGGGTTCTTCAAAACATGCAGAACTTGAATACTATTGAACAGTATGATCAGTACATTATCAAATAGCAATAATAATACAAATAATAATTTTAAAAATGCAAATAAATAAATAAAAACACTTAAGCTTAAAATTTTATACCCAAATATAAATTATTTAGAAAACTTTATAAGATCTATCATTGATAAATTCAAATATTGAAAAAAATCTTTTAATGTTTTATAATTAGCTAACATGATTTGTATGTTTTCAAAGCAGTAGGTGTATCATCTAGACTTGTAAGCATTTGAAAGCATTTAAGTTTACAGTCAGACAGTTTAGCAATATATATATATATATCTCATAAGTTGATTAAGTTTGAACTGTTTTTAATTTTCATTAAAACAAAAAAAAAAAGAAAATATTTCAGTTGAGCATGTTACAAGAAATAAGTACAGACTAGAAATGTAAAATATCCAATAACAATTTGTTGCATGATGCATTCAAGAATAGAAATATTACCTGAGATCCATTATTATAGTGGTCTGGGTGTAATAAATCAAAAGCTGCACTTAACATTATAACATATCCAAAATTATTACACATTCCCAATATCCTAGAGGAAAGCAAAAAATTAAGTTGATGGCTATACCTTTCAACATTGAATACAAAGAAATTCAAAAAATTGATTACCTAACATAATATATTAAATGTCATTAACACAAACTAAAACAAAAACTAGATCTCACATGGACAAAAGAATTCATATGGTTACTTACCACCATAGAAATATTAAAAACACCAAGTTTTATCAAAATCGGAGGACATGGGTTACAAAATCCTGTTTTCCTGGGTGATTTGAGATGGATTGACCCTTGTATCTTTCAAAATTTTTATACAAGAAGTTTTATAATTAATTTTGAATTTCTTTACTGTTCATATAGTGCATTAATGTTTTTCAGTGACAACTCAAGGCTTGAAAGACTGACATTTGCACTTCTAGACTGTCTTAAAAAAAAGAAAAAAAAAAAAAAAAAAACTGCAAAAAATATTGGGTATGCTGGGAATGGCTCAGCTTAAAATTCTCCACATTTATCCTCATAATCATTGCTTTTATTACAGTCTTCTTTCAATTTAACTTTAATTTCAGCTGATAATTTCTTTGGGAGTAAAGATTCAAGTACATAACATTCAAATGTTTCTCTACTTCACAAAGTAAAATAAATGGGCAGTTTTCCCTTGTTTTCATGATGTATGACTCATCACTATTTTTCAGTCGACTTCACAATTTTAATGGATTTTCTTTTTGTTCAAGAAAAGATAAACTGAGTTAGGAAAGTGGAAATCAACAGAAATTTTGTTAATTACAAAATACTGCATGCTATATCCAGGGTTTTCTTATTCACATGAGTCATGCTGTCATGGACTTAACAGTGTAGGGTCAGGTGGGGTAAATTGGTCAAAAAAGAGCAATTTTACTAGGCTTTGACAGCAAAAAATATATTGACTCAAACAGTGAATAAATCGTTCAGAATATATATAAATGGCTCTTCCTCAGGACATTTCAAGTGAAATATCTTGGAAAAAACAAAATGTTGATACTAATAAAGAAGTTACAAAATGTGTTGTCAAAGACTCATTTCACCTCATAGCGTGGGGTAAAATGAGTCATGCTTTAAAATATTTAATTTCACAATTTATTAAATAGTAAATTTGTACTTTTGTTTACTAATGCAAAAACAATTAGAATATAAACATTTTTAGAAAACAATATTGTCCTCTTGATTCATCTTAGGACCAGCAATGTCTAGCACTGTTTACGATGCATCATACTTCCAAACATCATATCATCTCTCTCCAGAAAAAGAAAAAAAACTTTCACTGTATTTTTAAGTTTCATTGCACGTTATTCTACATTGTGGGGATGAATGATGGCATGAAAATATACTTTCCTGACATTGTCCTCAAAAAACATAACTTGTTCCCAATTTCGAAGTTTTAAAGGTTGCTAGCAATGAAATTTTGATTCAGTTATAAATTTCTTTTAAATTAAAAGGTTTATTTATTATTTATTTAGTTTTGTGTGTGTGTCAGTTTAATTGGCTTTTTATCTCTTTCGACGTTTTCAGTATGCCATATTTTCAAAATTGCTAAGCTTGTATAAGTTTTTACAAGTTTCTTTCTGCATGCGAGTAGTTTTCTCTTCTGGTATCTTTTAAAGCTTCTTCTTTACTTTTGGTTATTGGTGTAGATGAGAGTGTGCTTACAATATAAGTTTTGATACGCATAAAAATAAAACAGATGCTTGACTCGCCTTGTTCCAATATCGAAGAAACCGCCTCACTTGTTGTTAGGAACTAAGATGCTGATGCCGTTTCTTCAACTGCATTATTTGAATTCAGCTCTGCAGAATGTTTTTTTATGATTTGGTTGCACAGGTTCTCTTTAGGGGAGTAATAAGTCACTTTTGCTTAACTCCATAACAAAATTTCTTGAAGAAAGTTCATTGAACAAAAGTTGTACTCTTAATTTTGGCTTTTTGATTTAATTTAATTATTTTGCACTTTTGGTCTATATATTTGTGTATCAAAAGAATGACAATATATGACAAAATATTTTTTTCAATTTATAAATTGTTTTGGAAAAAAATGCTAAATACCAGAAATTTAAAAATAAAAAAAAATGGAGAACAAAGTTGAAGAATTTATACACATATGAACTACAACTAATAATAAAAACATATATATGATGGTAATTTTTAAGAGTTGGTAGTAATATTAGACTTTATAAATACGAATTAATAATGAAAAATGGGAAGCACTAGTTAAACAAATTTAAACGTTATTTTAAAATAATACTTACCAGAAGGAAACAAGATTTCTGACTTTTTCCGTTCTCTCCTCTGGTGAGACTTCTACGCATAAAAATTGAAAAAAAAAAGTTAAAATCTCATAAGCACAAAACATACAAAAAATCAGACATCAGCCTGGAATAAATCCAAATTGCAGGTGCGTTTTGAATAGGTACTGTTAGTTAAAAACATAAAGCTTTCAAAACAGTAATACAGTACTTGATATCACAAGGGTAGTGTCGAGACATATGAATTCAAAGCTAAAAACATGGTGTTTTGCACCATTGATGTAAAATTTACTTCACCTAGTCCTACATTAAACTAAAGCAAAACATGTGTGCACTTACCTAACATCAGAGGGTCAAAAAAGTGAAAAATTTGCAATATCTCCGTGAGTTTGCGTCTGAGTGGCTGGCACCAAACTATAACACAACAACAACAACGGCTGCCGGGCGAGTAGTTGAGTCTATTGCCGCTAGGCTACGCTACAGCACAATATAGGGAGGAAAACTTCAAGTGGCCACTTTACCCGCAGTGGCCACTATGCCCACCCTTCCTCTATGTCAACTTTATAACCCCCTTCCCTGTTGCGTCGGGGGTTAAAAATGGGGATTCTTAAAAATGAGGATTGAGAATTTCTGAGATACATAAAATGAAAATAATTAATGATAAAGGAAATGAAAAACAAATGAAGTGTAATTGAACTTAATAAATAAAAAGAATTAGCTTACTATTCTGCTTGAGAGAGAAAAATATGAGCAAAAAAGAAGTATCAACACTTTTTTTTTTCCGTTCACCTCCAAACACCACAAAGTGTGTAGATTTATTTATTATCTCGTTGCTATCTAAATGTGCACATTTTTAAATGAAAGAAAGAAATAAGAAAACATCAAATTCAAATTGCTCCTGCTCCTATTGTGAAGAAAAAGCATTCTAAAAAGTTTATAACACACACTTACCCAGTTATTTCTGGAGATGATTTACATCTGTTCTATTCTGTTAAATTTTAATTCGTTCAAATATTGTTCAAAAATGTTTTTTCTTGCTAAGAAGTAACTGTGAATGAAAAGTTTTGTGCATTCTGACATCCTGACGGAGTGAGTTAGAACTGGGCTGGGCTGCATGCTTCGCTTCTTTAACTCGCTATGCAATGAGCGGGAGCACGCAGCATTCGCTTACCAAGTAGGAAAAAGGGGTCTAATCCCCGAGTCTCAAGTATAGCTCCTCGACAGTTGGTGGGTGACAAAGGCCCTCAGAGAAACACGTGTCTGCGGCTGATCTTAAGAAATGAGGTTGGGGCAATTAAGCAGTTATTCATCGTTGATGATTATCAGATTCTCAGAAAGGGACAATGAATGTCCGTTTGCCATGCTGTTGGCGATTTGCGGATGGGGATTGTTGGTGAGAAAAGAAGAAAATTTGCCCTTTTCAACCTGGACAAAAATAACTTTCTCCAGCAGAACTTACGTTCGTCCAAAAGAGATACGACAGCAGCTCGCCGATACCTCTTGTTACTACCGGCTTCCCGAAGGTTCTCGTGTTCAAAATTGGTCTGAAATCGTGTAATTTGTCGAATGATGAGAATGTTTTAGAAAAAGAAAAAAAATGTTTTATTGGTTGAATGATTTTATTGAAAGAAAATTACCGATCTGTCGGAATCAGAAACATTTTCGACGCTCAGATTTCTGTCAAAAAATTTGATCGTCGGAAACTTTTTCCCGACGAAGCTAGAAATTTTCCCAGATGTGGGAGGGGGGGGGGGGCAAGACGTTTCTGACAGGGGGGCAATAACCCCCTTGCCCCATAGCTAGCGCCGCGACTGCCAGCTATGTGTTCGAGTGCATAAGCGTGCTGTTTACAATAGTTATGCTTGTAAAACCCATAATTTTCAATTGTTTTGCTCTAATTAGTACAAAGAACACATGCCAACTCTATGTAAGCAAGACATGGAGCATGTTCGCAAATTAGTAGCTGATATGGAAAGTGATGAAGATGTCATTCCAGACGATCAATGTTTCATTGATAAAGAAAACTTTAGCGATTTTGACAGTGAAAGCGAATTTTCTCCAAGCAATATTTCTGATGATCCTGATATAGACGACATTTTTGTTGAAAGATGGTAGTTGAAAGAAACTATATTTCAAAAAACAAAATTTCGAGCTAATGTTTGTGCACCAGCTCGAAATATAATTGCTCATCTTCTAGCGTCAAAAAAAAAAAAAAACCTTAAAATATTTTAGTTGTATGTTTAAAAGCAGGAGCATTTTCATAATAACTCATAAAAAACTTTCTTTACGTATTTCAAATCAAAAGCTAACAATTGTAGAAGTCTCTGTTAGTGAAAAAACATAAATGAATGAAATAAAATTAAAAAGTTGTGAAAAAAGTAAAAGGAAGAAAAAAAAACCACTGGGGTCGCTTTCAACCTAGCATGAGTGCTCGTGTGATAAATAATGGCGCAAGTTCTCGCGAGTTAATGTTTGAAAAATAACTACATTCATCAATAAAAATATTTTTACACTCATGTGCTCAAAACAAGGCTGAAACTAGTTTCTGGATGTTGTAACCATGCAGTTGGTATATTTGTAGTTTTGCTGTAGTGCTAGCTTAGGGTGGTAATTTAAAGCTCATTAAATAACCTTTTAAATTCACTTTATGAGATGAGCTGAACCATGTTGGGGGCACTCACTGGTATGCTGAATTAATTTTAGTTATTATTCTGGAGGTAATCTCAACCTCAATAAGAGGATGTCTGCCTCCAGCTCGGTTATAGATATTCCAGATTAATGAGCACAAAATAAGAGCAAAACTGCAACCTCCCAATATTGTAACCAGCTTGTTGGTATAATGCTTGTATCCTTTTTATAATTTGTCTCTACGGGACTGCTACACATTTATAATACAAAAATAGTTGTTTCAGCAGCCTTTCAAATGAAAGTCTTTAAAATAGCTGCCAGATGAAGAAAAGAAGTTATTTAAAATGGTTTTACAATCTAAGTACTAATCTACAAAGTACGTTGCAAATATTAGAGATGTCCAGAGTTGCCAACTTTTGAAAAATAAAATTTGTAGCAGTTTTTCAAATATAGTTGAACCTCGTAAATTCAACCACTGTTAAAAAGAATTACTGCTAAGACGGACTACATTTCCGATCCCCCTTCCAAACGTTTGTTGTGTCTTGTTTTCTGGCAATAACACAAACTAGAGCAAAACAAATTGGTTCAAAGGTCGTTTGGGGTTTGTTTTAATGATATTCAACTGTATCACTGATGAATGAAAAATTGACCTTTAAATTTTGGATGGGAAAAGAAAAATTATTAAAAATATTTTTAAAATCATTTAGTGCTATAAATTATTATCTTTTGCCGATATAAATTTGGAGCAATGTTATCTAAATATTTTGATATGGATTATTTGTAATGATTAAAATATTTAGTGGAATTACAAAAGAAAATGAAAATCTTTCAATTTGATCTGGTTTTCGTAGCATCGTAGTTCCAGGCTGCAGTTTGTAGACACGATTTTTTTGTAGCCGTTGGCAGCTGTGAAGATGATGATTAAAAAACTACAGAGCATAAGTACTTAATTTTTTTAATGTCTTAAAACAAAAACGGCTGATTGAAAAAAAAAAAAAACAGGCAGTATACATCAAAAAGCAAAATCTTAATTGGTAGCCAATGGCTACTAAAACCTCAAAAAATAGTAGCCAAATTAAAAAAAAGGTAGCCAAAAAAAAAAAAAAGAATGAAAGAAGAGAACAGCACAAACTGCATTTAAAAAAAAAGATTGAAATTTAATTTTTGAACAATGTATGGAATAAAACATGCAGTTTACCAAGTCTATAAATAGCAAAGGATAAAGAAACTACGCTATAAAAACGCGTGAGGAAATAACACGAGTATTTGTTAATAAATAAAATTTCAAGATAATAAAGGAAAAAAAGCATCAATTATGTATACTTGACGTATTTTTTCAGCAAAATCTTCTTTGCTCTTGGCGTCTTTCTTCAAAAAATGTATGCGTGATGTCGTGTGCGGACAAATGTATTGGTCAATCAGGGTTTAGACATCTAAGGTTTGCCTGATGATTCAATCCAAATGAGCCAATATGCTCCCATCAAGCTTTGGAATAACTGATTATGAAATCCGATTTCATCCGCTTCCTTACCAATCGCTCAATCCTGTCTACTGTGCCATTCTTTCTTATAGACATTAACTTTATACAGATTATTTTCAATCTTTCTTATTTATTTACTTATTATTTTTTTCCCAGGACTCGCACGCTCATCGTTTAGCCATTTGAAAATCTCCATCCAGTTCCATTCAAGTTAATTTAGGTCAATACCATTCTCCAAATTAACTTTTAATATACAGGGTGTCCACTCCAATCATGGACCAATAGCTAATTTCTAAACCGTTAGAGATAAGCATATAGTTTATTTAGGAAAAAATCTCTAAATTACGAAAGGAATTTTGGGTCTATTCAATGTTTTTCAAAAAATCAAATTTTGAAAGAGTTACGAAATGTAAATTTTTATACAGCCCCCCAGTCCTAGCAATCATATTTAGTAAAATATTCTTGACATTGTAACGTTTAAAACTAAAAAACAATCACTCTTCTACCACAAAAATTGACCGAGTTATGACGTTTTGAAAAATCAAGATTTTGCATTGTTTTATGACGTCATCGAGAGATCGCTTAAAGGGACCGTTTGCGAAATCCTTCAAAAGCTTGATTTTTCAAAACGTCATAACTCGGTCGATTTTTGTCGTAGAACAGTGATTTTTTTAAGTTTTAAACGTTACAGTGTCAAGAATGTTTTACTAAATATGATTGATAGGACTGGGGGGCTGTATAAAAATTTAAATTTCGTAACTCTTTCAAAATTTGATTTTTTGAAAAACATTGAATAGACCCAAAATTCCTTTCGTAATTTGGAGATTTTTTCCTAAATAAACTATATGCTTATCTCTAACGGTTTAGAAATTAGCTATTGGTCCACGATTGGAGTGGACACCCTGTATACTAGGCTTACAAATACCAGATATATTTCATGAGCATTTAAATAAAATTTAATTTTTTTTTTGTACTTTTCACTATGACAGACATGTAAATTTGGGATATTCAAAATACTTATACTCTCAGAGCATGACTTAGTTCTTTGTTTTCACTTTTGTAAATTTATTTTTAATTTAGTAAATGTAAGAGTTGAAATAATTAGTAAAAAAATAATTATAATTAATTAGTATTAAGTGATTTATCAAAGCACAAAAACAAACCTGGATACAGGGTTAAAGTTTTTAAATGATTTTTACATATTGTTTTGGTACAAGTACCAAACTGTTTTTCAAAATTTTAAAATGCTCCTCAAAATTATCAGATGCTCCTTAAATTATTTCTCCAAGTTTGGCTCAAGTCCACAAAAATATAGCTATCGAATAGGGGAGGAGGAAGAAAGGAAGATATTGTTAACAATTTTCAAAGGGATTTCGTCCCACATTATCTTAGGTCTGAAGTTATGAAGACAAAGAGATTTGTTTCCATACCTAACAATTTTTTCACAACTAAAATGAATTCCCGTGGAGGAGGCAAAAACAACTTTGCAAACTAATGCATATCCAAAGAAATGGATATTTCTCATTATAATTTAAATAATACTGTCAATACGTAGTGGAAGGACCCCTGGAATTCCGTATTCTGCAGAAGACAAGATTTTGCTGAAAAATCTGTCTTGTGTAGGGTGGGTCGGGGTAATTTGGGTAATCGGGGGAATTTGGGTATAAATTACATTTTATTGAATAAAATGAAAAATAATCATTTGAGATACCTACAACAATTCACAGTTATAAACATCCTCCATACCTATGAGAATATACTGAAAAAATATTTCCTACACTTTTATTGAAATTGATAAAAAATAAATTAAACTTTTTGAAGATGGCAGTATAATGCGAACCAACTACTTCCAAATAGTGTTGCGAATGAACATGTGACTATGTTTTTCAAATTCAGTTATGTATACATTACATATGTCTACTCTAATTTGTCATTAAATTGAAAAATTTATCACTATTAGTTTTCATGTAATTAATGATTTAAAAACACGGGGTATTTTGGGTATACCGTTCATTTACCAATCAGAAGAACAAATGATTATTTTAACCCATTACCCGCTGGTGTTGCGTTGACGCAACGGTCATTATAAAAAATTCGCTATTTAACTAATTTTTGTACCGATTTCAGTTTTAGGTTTAAGAACCATAGAAACGTGTTAAGTAAAAATATTGCTTTGAACGTTATTTTTTATATGTAATAAAAATTGTGGTTCTGACACGATTTTTTTTGCTCAAATTTATGATCTATTTTTCTATCAAAAAAATTAGAAAATAAAAAAAGTTTGGGTTTATATGCGAAATACTCTTCGTCAAGGTCCCTTTTATAAAAAAAATCCACTCAGAAATTGATTCTGTGGGGGAGGGAAGGAAAGCAAAAGCAGGTGTTGCGTGAGCGCATCGTCAGCGAAAAAGGGGTAGTGAGACTAGCCTGTCTCAACTGCTTTTCCGAACGCCATAGTTTTCATTTCTATTCTGTACGTTTTGACTGTGCAAGCTTTTTTTTTTTTTTTTGGTTTTTCGTCTCCGCCTTTTGAAATGCCCAGAACAAGATAGTTTAGTTTAAGAAGCATTCTAACAGGTTTTTGGAAAAAATAACTAAAAACCCTGATGATGATTCGAGGTTCTACTTACGGTGAAATTGAGCCTTGTAAATATCGTTTCTCGCTACTCCAGAATTCAGAAGAAAAAGGTTTCTGTTCCTCAGCTTTGTATCATTGAGCAATATAAAATGAAAATGGGTAATGTTGATTTGTGTGATAATTTAGTTTCAATTTATAGAATTAGAGTCCGAGAGAAAAAATGGTGGCCAATATTTTAAAATTATATTGATCCAAACAAATGCGTGAAAACTTTCAAGACTATCTCAGGGTTCGTACACACTTCTTTAAGAAAAATTCAAGGACTTTTAAGGACTTTCAAGGACTAAAAAATCCAAAAAATAAGGACCTCAAAATAATTAATAAATTGGCCTATACATTTTCAACTAGGGACCGGATACATGGACCGGATAGTGATTTTGCCGGATACTGGATATCCGGTGGCTCAGCATGCGCCAGATACCAGATATCCGGAATTATCTCGCCGAATATCCTGCGGATATCCGGTATTACAATTACATTGCATGTTCGCTTATTTTTATGTAATGCAGCTACAAAACAATAAATCAAAGTTGTTTCTCGCATCATTTCTTTAAGAACATGTTAAATACATTCAAATTAATTTTTAAAGCCTCTATTTTATTGTACAGGAATAGCGCTACATATGAAATGAAACACTAGCATATTGTGATTTCTTTCTAAATTATGTATTTTTATCAAAAGAGACAAAACTTTAAAAGATAGAATTAAATATTTCTGTATGTACTCAAAGTTTAAACATTTAATTATTCTTAGTTTAAAGTTTAAAGCTTTTCTGTTTTAATATTATTTTAATAAGTTTCTACGTAAATGATATAGTTATTAAATACTTCACGAATATTATATACACGATAATTGATTTACAAAAAAAGAAAGAAAAAAGAAAAAAAAATAAGCTCAGATAAACGTTTTTTTTTTTTTCAAATTAATACATATTTTATTAGAATTTTATGAATTGAAACTTCATAACAAAGTAACACATTTTCTTATTTCTAATTTTGCAATAATATAAAGCAAAATTTTGCTTTGAAATTCTTTTTTTTTTAAGAATAATACGCATGTGATTTTTCTAACATACAAGTTAAAGAAGAAAATATTAAAACAGGACCAGTGTGTTAAGAAATTATAATAACAATAAACTTATACTCAAATAATCAATTAAAATGTTATATAACTCCAAAAAACAAAGGTACATATTTTCTGAAGATTCAAATCACCAGCTTATATATATTTTTAAGATTTATGCTAAAGTTGTTCACTTTTTTAAAAACAAATGATTAAACTTATACTTAAATAATCAACTTGAAATTTTACTTTAGTTCCAAAAAATTAAGATACATTCTTAAAAGTAGCAGATTATCATTTTAAATACATTAAGAGTCATGCTAAACACGTTCACTTTTTAAAAACAAATTAATAAACTAATTCTTAAACAATCACCTCGAAATTCAACTTCATTTTGAAAAAATAAAGATACATTCTTAGATGCAAATATTATATTTATGGGTTACTCCAGCCAAAATGGTTCAAATCATGTCTGAAATTGTCGAGATAAGTTTATCAAATGAAGTAATTTTCGCCAACTAATCGTTGTTTTAAAAATTATTATCTGTTTATTTGTGCATAATAAAGTGTAAATGGCTTGTATATGAGTCATTCATTAAGGGTTTTGAATAGTTTGGCCATTTTGTGAAACAGAGGAGACAAATAAGGTTTGAAAAATATATTTCTAATCGTAAAGAAAAGTTAATTACAGAACAAGTATAAAATGGACTAAACATCCTAAAACTAATTCTGTCTGCAATTTCAAGAAAAAATATTTTTTGCACCATTAATGCGACTGTAACAGAGTGGACATCCCACAGTGCAAATTAACTATCAGCAAAGAATTTTAGGCTTATCTTAGTTGCTGACTATGACTATATAATTCAATGCATCAAAGTAATCTAATCATAGCAGATACACTACTTGTACTTCTTTTTAAAAAATATCACACTGAATGCAATTGCTTATTTTATTTCTGAGTGGCTTGCAACAGAGTGGACAGTTTGAAACATAAAAAATCTAGGAACAACGATAAATAAGTGTTTTTCCAAGATTTTTTTGTTTACATACATAAAAATCAGCAGAAAGGGTTTCAGAAGCATTTTTTGTGCTGTGCATTGCAAATGATTTTGCTGTTACATTTCAGCTTAATCTTAAATTGCATTTTAAGTCCTAGCAATTTGAAGCTGGGGCAGATCATTTTTTCCTTCTTTTGCCAAATATTTTTTTTTTTTTTTTTTTTTGAGTCCTTTATGAATGGCTTATGCCTAAATAAGTAATACTTGGTTACACACAATTAGATGGAGAACAAATAAAAAAATACAATTTGTTGGTGGTAAATATTAAAATTAATTATCAAAATTCTGAAGTATCGGAACTGATTTATACCATTTTCGCTGAAATGACCGATATATTATTATTATTATTAAAAATTATTCTAAAGATGTTCACTTTAAAAAATAAATTAAAAAACTTATATATCTAAATAATTAACTTAAAGTTTTACTTAAATTCCAAAAAACTAAAAATGCAAATGAACATCTTAAATACAGTCTAGTCTCAAAGCTCATAGTCCCAAGGTACTGGTTAAAAGCTTAGAGTTATTGATAGTTCGAGTTACAAGCAGTTCCTACCGTCTTTTCAAGAATTTGGAACCAAATGAAAACTTTGAAATAAAGGTATATTTGAGTTTATAAAGCTTCGAGTTATCGAGACTCGATTGAATGTTATTGAGGGTCATTCAACATGTTCACTCAACATGTTCTCGAGGAGTTACGGAGCGGCGTGACAGACGGGAACAGATTCTAATAGCCGAGAAATATATTTTCTGAAAGGAAGGGATTACAAATAGAAAGAACGAAACAAAGTGCAAGATTCAAAATTTCTTTACACACATTCAAACTCTCTTTCAAAAAAAAAAAAAAAAAAAAGCATGGCTAAGTTGCGACGATTCATGGGGACAGATGTTTACATTATCTAGAAGAACACTTTCGCCAGGGTTAGAGAGGTTATTTATTGTATGTTATTTTCAATTATAATAAAGCAATAATAGTGGCAAAGTAAAAAATATCTAACTACAACATCATTAGGTGTTAATAGACCTCAATATTTGTTAGAAGTACAAAAATGAAAAATTAAAGAATTCAATAAATAGGTAATTTAAATAGGTAAATAAATAATACAAAAAAATCCATAATACTTTGAGGATTTATATTAAAAACTACTGCGATTAATTTTTATGAACTAACGATATGATCGTAAGTTTTTTTCAACCTTTTGTCGCACATTAATAATTGAAGGTTTGTACCTTTTTCTTTCTAAATATTTTAACTAAAATATTTTTGAAAAGCTGAAGACAATCATACTTTATCTGGAAATTGTGAAAAACCAAATGTGCAGAATGCTTCCATGTCCAGTACAAGATCGGAGGAATAACATATAATTTTTGTTTTAGAAGCAAAAAATGGTAAAAAGGAAAGATGAAAAGTAATTACATCATCTAAAAGGTTTATCAAACAATGAAATTTTTAACTGGGATTTTTGTAAAAAAGAAAATATTCAATTAGGTCCTCACATCATACCGGAAAACCCTCACATCAATTCCAGATATCTCCCACATCAATACCGGATACTTTGCCGGCTATCCTGCAAAATTCTTCCGGATATCCGTATCCGGGGCAGTCAGCCGGATCGGATATCCGGTCCATCCCTATTTTCAACATTTCCAAATTCAATTAGAGGATGATGCACAGTACAGAACATAAAAGATAGATTAAAAATATAACAAAAAAAAATCCTAAAAGTTTCAATAACAAAACAGAAAGAAAAATCTAAAACTGAAAATCACATTACATATCTTTTAATTCCAAACTATTCTCTGCTAATGTGCAATGAGTTACCGCCCGTAAGCCAGGGCTGAGGCAGAACTGTAGCAAATGCACCCACAGCTCGATCATATAGCATCCTAAGACTGCAGTTTCGCCCTTATTATGGGCTCCTCAGTTAGGAATAGCCAATGATCGAGCCGGAGGCAAAAATCCTCTTATTGTAGCTAAGATAGCCAACAAACTGGTAGATAAAATGAATTTATCTTACCAGCGAGCGTCCGCAAACTATGGTGCGGCTCAACTCGAAATTTGAAGGCTAAAGCTGGGTAATGTGCAATGAGTTACCGCCCGTAAGCCAGGGCTGAGGCAGAACTGTAGCAAATGCACCCACAGCTCGATCATATAGCATCCTAAGACTGCAGTTTCGCCCTTATTATGGGCTCCTCAGTTAGGAATAGCCAATGATCGAGCCGGAGGCAAAAATCCTCTTATTGTAGCTAAGATAGCCAACAAACTGGTAGATAAAATGAATTTATCTTACCAGCGAGCGTCCGCAAACTATGGTGCGGCTCAACTCGAAATTTGAAGGCTAAAGCTGGGTAATGTGCAATGAGTTACCGCCCGTAAGCCAGGGCTGAGGCAGAACTGTAGCAAATGCACCCACAGCTCGATCATATAGCATCCTAAGACTGCAGTTTCGCCCTTATTATGGGCTCCTCAGTTAGGAATAGCCAATGATCGAGCCGGAGGCAAAAATCCTCTTATTGTAGCTAAGATAGCCAACAAACTGGTAGATAAAATGAATTTATCTTACCAGCGAGCGTCCGCAAACTATGGTGCGGCTCAACTCGAAATTTGAAGGCTAAAGCTGGGTAATGTGCAATGAGTTACCGCCCGTAAGCCAGGGCTGAGGCAGAACTGTAGCAAATGCACCCACAGCTCGATCATATAGCATCCTAAGACTGCAGTTTCGCCCTTATTATGGGCTCCTCAGTTAGGAATAGCCAATGATCGAGCCGGAGGCAAAAATCCTCTTATTGTAGCTAAGATAGCCAACAAACTGGTAGATAAAATGAATTTATCTTACCAGCGAGCGTCCGCAAACTATGGTGCGGCTCAACTCGAAATTTGAAGGCTAAAGCTGGGTAATGTGCAATGAGTTACCGCCCGTAAGCCAGGGCTGAGGCAGAACTGTAGCAAATGCACCCACAGCTCGATCATATAGCATCCTAAGACTGCAGTTTCGCCCTTATTATGGGCTCCTCAGTTAGGAATAGCCAATGATCGAGCCGGAGGCAAAAATCCTCTTATTGTAGCTAAGATAGCCAACAAACTGGTAGATAAAATGAATTTATCTTACCAGCGAGCGTCCGCAAACTATGGTGCGGCTCAACTCGAAATTTGAAGGCTAAAGCTGGGTAATGTGCAATGAGTTACCGCCCGTAAGCCAGGGCTGAGGCAGAACTGTAGCAAATGCACCCACAGCTCGATCATATAGCATCCTAAGACTGCAGTTTCGCCCTTATTATGGGCTCCTCAGTTAGGAATAGCCAATGATCGAGCCGGAGGCAAAAATCCTCTTATTGTAGCTAAGATAGCCAACAAACTGGTAGATAAAATGAATTTATCTTACCAGCGAGCGTCCGCAAACTATGGTGCGGCTCAACTCGAAATTTGAAGGCTAAAGCTGGGTAATGTGCAATGAGTTACCGCCCGTAAGCCAGGGCTGAGGCAGAACTGTAGTAAATGCACCCACAGCTCGATCATGAGGAGCCCATAATAAGGGCGAATCTGCAGTCTTAGGATGCTATGATCGAGCTGTGGGTGCATTTGCTACAGTTCTGCCTCAGCCCTGGCTTACGGGCGGTAACTCATTGCACATTACCCAGCTTTAGCCTTCAAATTTCGAGTTGAGCCGCACCATAGTTTGCGGACGCTCGCTGGTAAGATAAATTCATTTTATCTACCAGTTTGTTGGCTATCTTAGCTACAATAAGAGGATTTTTGCCTCCGGCTCGATCATTGGCTATTCCTAACTGAGGAGCCCATAATAAGGGCGAAACTGCAGTCTTAGGATGCTATATGATCGAGCTGTGGGTGCATTTGCTACAGTTCTGCCTCAGCCCTGGCTTACGGGCGGTAACTCATTGCACATTACCCAGCTTTAGCCTTCAAATTTCGAGTTGAGCCGCACCATAGTTTGCGGACGCTCGCTGGTAAGATAAATTCATTTTATCTACCAGTTTGTTGGCTATCTTAGCTACAATAAGAGGATTTTTGCCTCCGGCTCGATCATTGGCTATTCCTAACTGAGGAGCCCATAATAAGGGCGAAACTGCAGTCTTAGGATGCTATATGATCGAGCTGTGGGTGCATTTGCTACAGTTCTGCCTCAGCCCTGGCTTACGGGCGGTAACTCATTGCACATTACCCAGCTTTAGCCTTCAAATTTCGAGTTGAGCCGCACCATAGTTTGCGGACGCTCGCTGGTAAGATAAATTCATTTTATCTACCAGTTTGTTGGCTATCTTAGCTACAATAAGAGGATTTTTGCCTCCGGCTCGATCATTGGCTATTCCTAACTGAGGAGCCCATAATAAGGGCGAAACTGCAGTCTTAGGATGCTATATGATCGAGCTGTGGGTGCATTTGCTACAGTTCTGCCTCAGCCCTGGCTTACGGGCGGTAACTCATTGCACATTACCCAGCTTTAGCCTTCAAATTTCGAGTTGAGCCGCACCATAGTTTGCGGACGCTCGCTGGTAAGATAAATTCATTTTATCTACCAGTTTGTTGGCTATCTTAGCTACAATAAGAGGATTTTTGCCTCCGGCTCGATCATTGGCTATTCCTAACTGAGGAGCCCATAATAAGGGCGAAACTGCAGTCTTAGGATGCTATATGATCGAGCTGTGGGTGCATTTGCTACAGTTCTGCCTCAGCCCTGGCTTACGGGCGGTAACTCATTGCACATTACCCAGCTTTAGCCTTCAAATTTCGAGTTGAGCCGCACCATAGTTTGCGGACGCTCGCTGGTAAGATAAATTCATTTTATCTACCAGTTTGTTGGCTATCTTAGCTACAATAAGAGGATTTTTGCCTCCGGCTCGATCATTGGCTATTCCTAACTGAGGAGCCCATAATAAGGGCGAAACTGCAGTCTTAGGATGCTATATGATCGAGCTGTGGGTGCATTTGCTACAGTTCTGCCTCAGCCCTGGCTTACGGGCGGTAACTCATTGCACATTACCCAGCTTTAGCCTTCAAATTTCGAGTTGAGCCGCACCATAGTTTGCGGACGCTCGCTGGTAAGATAAATTCATTTTATCTACCAGTTTGTTGGCTATCTTAGCTACAATAAGAGGATTTTTGCCTCCGGCTCGATCATTGGCTATTCCTAACTGAGGAGCCCATAATAAGGGCGAAACTGCAGTCTTAGGATGCTATATGATCGAGCTGTGGGTGCATTTGCTACAGTTCTGCCTCAGCCCTGGCTTACGGGCGGTAACTCATTGCACATTACCCAGCTTTAGCCTTCAAATTTCGAGTTGAGCCGCACCATAGTTTGCGGACGCTCGCTGGTAAGATAAATTCATTTTATCTACCAGTTTGTTGGCTATCTTAGCTACAATAAGAGGATTTTTGCCTCCGGCTCGATCATTGGCTATTCCTAACTGAGGAGCCCATAATAAGGGCGAAACTGCAGTCTTAGGATGCTATATGATCGAGCTGTGGGTGCATTTGCTATTCTCTGCTAATTTTACATCCAAAGAACTTACTTCAATTTCTTTTTCACTTAGTGTTTTTCTTAGTTCATGTGATTGCATAAACAAGTTAATGTCCTTAGTTTTTTCAGCCTCATCAGCCAACTGATTAGCTTTTGCATTTGGCTCCATTATGTCCCTTTGAAGAAACATTTTCTTTTTAAAAAAAATTACTTCCTCTTCTAATGCTTTTTGTTTTACTTGTTTTGTTTCATTCTTTGCTTTAAATTTTTCATTTTCCAAGTCCTTTAAATTTGACCAATTGTGTCCCTGATTTGGCACCTGCATCAATGGATATGGATTCCTAGAACAGGAGCGGAGCTGCCCCCTTCTTAATTCTGAATACAGTTCTCGGAACGAAGTGCGGCCGAAGCGGAAATATCACACTTGCAACCCTGCAGTGTAGAAATCGCTCTAATCGAATAACGGAAATCTGATTTTTTGAAATAAGGGTAGATCAAAAATAAGGACTTTCAAGGACTTGGGACATTAAAATAAGGACTTTTAAGCACTTTTAAGACAAAATAAAAAAATAAGGACTTTCAAGGACCCGTACGAACCCTGTATCTGAAGAAGGAAATAGAAAGTCATTGTTGGATTTTAGACGAGAGGTTGCACTTAATTTTGTACAGCTCCCCCCCCCCTTGATAATAATACACAGAAGAAAAGTACAGCTACAGGACGGCCAAGTACATTTAGCTTACCAATGCCAGTATCTGGGGGGCATTTTACAGCAACGTTTACAAATAACAAAAGGCTACGGTGCAAGTATTTCTATTGTGTTGTTTCTGAAACCACTCGGGTACCCGAGCCCGAGTAAAAAGATCTACCTGACTTAACGCGGAACTAGTACGGCTTCCGTTTTTACGAGCACCATTAAGGTGGAAGCTCGATTTAGCTCAGAGCACTTTGTTCTTTTGAACTAGACCAAGGGCCGAGCAAACAACTGCTCTTGTTCCTCCAGAAGCATCATTTCACTTGGAGGACTTTCTGACCATGACCCTTATTTTGCGTCACCCAGCCACCATTAGTAACGACGGTGGATCTTTGATCGGCTAGGATCAAACCCGGGACCCTCCAGTTACGAATCCGACGCCTTCTTGATCGGTCTGACCACGGCCCCATTGCCATTGTCAAACTGTTTATTGTTGCAATACTTGTGATATTGCTCTCGACCCCGATTGCAACGAATTTATCATGTATGACCTTGGATAATCAAATTTTTGGAAAATTTAAAATGTATTAAGATTGATTTTTTAAAAACAAATTTACATTTCTTCTAAAGTTCTCCACACGTTTCAAAACCATATCGAAGCTCTTACAAATTTTACCTGTCTAAAACGCATTGAAACTGCGGAATTGTATCGAATAAAACTAGTTAGCATCCGTACCCCTTTTTCGCTGACGTTGCGTCAACGCAACACCCTATATTTCTAAATGTAAGTGAAATTTTGTTCTTTTTGCAGCATATTACTATTGTATGTTCTCAAAATAATAACTTTTATGATTTGTATCAAAAACAAATAATGATTTCGAGTTTCGGCGGTTAATGGGTTAATGAACTACAAAAGCGAAAAAAGAAGCCCACTATTGTGCCTAAAGCTATAAGATTCAAAGAACTTTCAGAGAAACCTGTTAAAATAAAGAAAAAATGTACAAAAACTATCAAGATGAGTCAGTTCGAGAAAACAAAAGTAAAAAGTGAAGATAACCTTTCCCAGCCTTCTACAAGCCATGTAGGATCATGGGTTTCAGTAAACTATCAGAGTGAATGTGGGAAAACTCAAAAAGAATTCAGGGTTCAAATAATTGCCCAAGACCCTAAAAGTCCAGAATGTTATAGCGTTAGATTTTTAAGGAAATGCGAAGGTGACGGTCAACGTTACATTTTCTCAGACAAGGATGATGTTGAATGGGTTAAGTTCGGACAGATTTCAGATACATTTCCAGTTCCAGACTATAATGGAAGATTTTTTAAATTTGCTCGAATGTTTTCTCACAAAATACTGCCCATCCCATAATTGATTAGTCATTTTGTGCAATTTTTTGTATATAACCTTGAATTTGTTTTATTTGTAACCTGGAATTTTTTTATTTGTAACCTACAATTTGTCTTAATACTCATAAAAATTAGTATTTATACTATCTCATTATTTATATTATACCTACATTCAACATAAGTTTGAAAAAATTAAGTAGGGTAGTTGTTAAAAACCAGGCTTTGCTCTCTAACCATTACTATACCCAAATTCCCCCGTCCACGGGGTAATTTAGGTATAGTGAAACTTAATTAGCCATTAATATACAAATGCATCTATTAACTTGAAATTTGTGAAAAACTATTCTAGAAAGTCACAATGCTAAGATGAAACAAGAAAAAGAAAAAAAATAAATATAATTTTTTTTACAGGACTGGAAAGCTCAAAGTAGGTCATTTTTATACCCAAATTACCCCGACCCACCCTACATAGTAATAATCGATCCATTATTATTTTTTTTTATTTATCCACTTTTATCTCGATGTTTTAATTATTTACAATTACTCCTGTTATTTCTACATTCGTTTGTATACCAGTAGTTAATTTATCCTGTTCTATCTATAGATTTTAAGTACTTTAAAGTACATGTTTTATGTCATACATTGTTCAAAAATTAAAATATTATTTATTTTTTAAACTGACTGACGGTTCTGGACGCTTATCACGTCTATTCAACATGCAATTATGGAACTGCTGAACCGCAGTGGGTTTAATGCACATTTTGTGCTGTTTTCCTTTTGTCTACCATTTTTTGAAATTTGGCTACCAATTAAGAATTCGAGTTTTGCGGTATACTTTTCGGACAAAATAAGGACAAAAAAAAAGTTAATTTCAAATTGTTTTTTATATCAAGTTGTTTCCTAAGCATACCTTAATCTAGTAGTCAAAGACTCTTTTTTGATACTTGGCGAGTGTTATCGACACCAACCTCTGAACCCAGTAGCAGAAATTGCGAGACACGAGACGTACGTCGCAGATTTTTCAGCGATCTGCAGATAATTTTCAAAAGAAGGGGAAGGAAAATCAAATACAGCTCAACGAAAATTGAGAGAAAATAAATGTCTTTGGTCAGCCAAACGGTGATGCTGTTCATCGTCAAAACAAACGAAATTGTCCCGTGTTTTATACTTTCATTATACATTTTACATTACCATCCTATTATAAGCAGCCATGAGAAAAGCCCCAGCTTTATTCTCATACACTATTAACCTACTAGCAACTACTCCTCGTTATAAAGACAGGGACGTCATTTCAAGTTTTTCCAGGGGGGGGGGGACAAAGGGTCCAAAGACAATGTAATTTCATTGGAAAGCATAAAAAACCACGCCCACTTATATGTAAATACTGTCTAATCTTTTATCGTAAAACCTTCCTCGCATTTGCGCATGCCTGAGGTCTCTTTGGATTTCCTCAAAATAGGGGGGAAATGCGAAGTAACATTCAACAGGAAGTAAGAAGCGAAAGCACCGGCAAGTGCGTCTCCTTATCCTATCACCCCTTTTTCAAATGGAAGCGATCGTGACTGCCAGGCGCGCAAAACGCAGACAGACAGTACATTGATTCCTCAAATTTAAAGTCAGGGGGGGGGGGCAATTGACCCCCCCCTGCCCCCCTAAATAACGGGCCTGTATAAAGACCTTTTCTTTGGGAGGGAGAAGTTCGTGATCGTTATATTAGTAATCAATAGAAATTTCTAAATTGATTATTTAAATATTTATGGTTGGTTAAAAAGATGTCCGACTCCTTAAAAGCGCATGATGTTAAGAATGTTATGTTTCTTCCTCTTCAATCAGTATAGTTTAACTGGTGTTTTCTGAGAGATTTTGCAAAGGGACAACTTATCGTTAGCGAATGTGTTAAAAAGCCCTTAAATACTCCTCAATTTGAATTTAAAAAAAAAAGAGTAAACTAATAAAAATGCTGCAGATTATTTCCAACTGCCCGAATCGGTGTCGCAGACTGGCTAGAAAATTTCTGCTTCTGGGCCTCTGAATACTTTTTTGAAATTACTTTATTGTATGCAAAAAGAGGAATTTTACAATAGCGAAGGATTCTTATTCTCAGATTTTAATGGAAATCATCATTTTAGCTATTAAAGAAATGCCTTAAAATGTCAGTAAACCGAATTAACTGGAACCTCGGATTTTCAAGACTCTACTGTAATTATCATTTTTACTATTTATTTTAACTCTTACATTTAGTAAATTAAAAATAAATTTATAAAAGCTAAGAAACTAGGTCATGTTGTGCATATATGGGCATCATTAATTTCCCAAATTTACATGTCTGTCATAGTGAAATAGCAAAATATACTTAAAATAAAATAAAATGTACATAAATTTTCATGAAACATGTCTTTGGTAATTGTAACCCTAGTATAAATAAAAACCAAATTTGGAGAAAGGTGTTGGCTAAAATTAACTCGGCTGGAACTGGGAAGAGATTTTCGAATGGGTATGCAGGTTCTCAGCAAAAAGGAATAAATAAGAAAAGTTGAAAATAATAGCCTGTATAAAGTTATTAATGACTATAAGGTAGAATGGTACAGTAGACAGAAATAAGGGAGTGTTATGGAAGCGGTTGCAATCGGTTATTCCAAAGCTTGCTGGGAGCATATCCATTTATTTTCACGAATCATCAAGCAAGTTAAAAATTCTAAACCCTGATTGGATAATACATTTGTTAATCGGCACACGTTATCACACACTCGTTTTTGACGAAATCCGCTGCGAGCAAAAAAAAGCGGCAAACGCAAGCGACTTTCCAATTACTGAGAGGCGCAAGTAAAAATGTCACCCACACAGAAGACATCGCTGATGTAACACCATCCTGTAAAGAGTGATGAGTGAGATGATAGCTGCCTGGCGATCGGAGGAAATAGCACAGTGAAAGCGGAAGTACACATCGAAAAACTTTTCTAATCATTTTTTAAAAATTAGGATAGAGCAAGATTGTGGGTCATGAAAGAGGTTATGTATTAGCAAATGGTAGCTAGTTTGGTGACTTCAACGAAAATAATGGTCGCTAAAACGTAAAAATTGGTAGTATTTGGCGACTGAGTTTTGAGCTTTACCAGGCAGCGAGTGTGCCTTATTTAATTCTATTTCTGAGAAGCTACGAATTTTCATCCTTATGTATTTTTGGTCAAACGAAGTGGCACCCATGAGGCGAAAAGCAGCATGTTGTAACTTTTCTCTTGGCAAAAGGCAGGTCAATTTGGCTTGTCGCCCCAAGAGAATCTCAAACTGAAACTAATACTTCCTCATTACATAAAATAGAGAAATTAGAAATTTATACAAATGGCAAAAGTAACGACCAACAACTGGCTCTAGGTCCAGCTATGGGCCGGTCATTTTATCAATCCCCAATCTCTACATTCATGTTGTGAAAAAGGGTATATATACGTATATATGACATTTTGATAAACATGCACAATTATTTTAGACACTTGTAAAACCCCTTATACTATTTTAAACCCTACCTTAGATGCATGTCAATGTTTCTGACCCAAAGAATCAAATTAATACTGTAGTTAAAAAAAAAATCACACTTACGTTATTCAACATTAAGTACTGTCAAGAGGCACACAATCAATGATCAATGGCAGAAATAAATGTAAAGAATAATGCTGAATTTAAAATAGGCAATAATAATAATAATAATGAAATAAAATACTAAGACACTACTGAACAATAAATACAGTAGTAATAATCATAACTGAAGGAATGGAGGTGATGATGATTGGTGCTGTTGCAGGTGATCCGATCATTATCAATGTTCCCCTGCATATATATATCAATGACCTTTACCTTTTCTGTGATTGCAGGACACTTTCTGTTCCCATAGTTTCAAATGAAGCAGAGCACTTAAGTGAGATTTATATTTCATAAATTTTCATACTCAAATGAAAAAAAAAAAAATAATTAAAAATTCGAAGTACAGTCGAGTCTCCATATAACAAAGTCGCAAGGGACCATTGAAAATGTAAGTTATATAGAAACTTCGCTATAAAGAAAATAGTAAATTTCTATACTTAATTTTGCAATAGGGGCTATACATGTGTAAGTAGTATATTAGGTTAATTCTCACTTTACTATTTTTGGAATAAATGCATTTTAGCAAGAAATAAATACTGCATATTTTGAAGTTATAAATGTAACGCAGTGAATGAATTAAGAAATAAAACTAATTAAATTAATTTATTAACCTATTAAATTATATCAGGAATGCTACTCGCATCTGTAGTATAATTGGTGAATTTTAGCAAATTTTTACATTAATAAATTAAAAGAATCAAACCTGAACTTGGTCGACGACACTAGTTTTACTTTGAAAATAGTCCGTGATCTTTTGCTGCACTTTGGAAACACTTTGCTCATAAAATTCTTCACATGTGTGAAGTGAGCCTTCACAAAAGCAGTAGAAGAAAGACTTCTATCTTCCAGAACATTGACTTTCTCCCATAAAAACTTCACAATAGAGAAATTGGGCCATTTGATATTCGTTAAAGGGAGACAAATTTACATGCTTTTTTACTGAAATTTTTGTGTCACAGAAAATGCTTCGTTATATAGAACTTCGCTAAATAGAGTGTTCGTTATATTTTGACTCGACTGTACTTATTTGTAAGAAATAACAATGGGATTTTCAGACTAGTATGATGTGTGAACTTCAATTTAAAAAAGACATAAAGGGATGAAAGTTTATTCACGAAACCAATATTTTGTAGCTAATAATAAAGCCTATACTTAAAAGTTAGGCGATTAAATTCCGAAACTTTTCATGTTGAGAGCGAGAAATTCACATGAAATCTAAAATTTGTTGCACGTAAAAAAAGCCTGTTATAGGCATTTCGCATAACAAGAATTGCTTTCCTAGAACTAGAGTAGCATAATTAGAGTACAGTGTAAAGTAAAGTCATTTATGCAGGCATAAAACTACACCATTTGCAAGCTTGAAAAAGCTGAAGACTAATTTCGTCACTAAAACCCTCAACTGAAGACCGCAAAATATCCTCTCACCACAAAAAATTGCCATTGGACAAAAAAAAAAAAAAACTACCAGTCCTTTTCTCTCCCAGCATTAATTTTATTTTATTTATTTTTCCTCAACTTACTTCTTTTATGCTACAAATTCCATTTCCAAGTATATTTTATCTAGTTTATGATCAGCATCCTGATTATTTGCCTTAGTTTTAATTTTTTAGCACAAAACCAGCAGTTGATACATTTTTCTGCATTATTTATGCTCATCAATGCAATGAATAAAAACACTTTGACAAATATGCCTGTATTTTTGTTCAATATGCTTTGTATTATGTTTTTTGAAGAAATAATGAAATTAATCCGAAAGCAGATGCTAAAAGATTGCTGAGCAATTAGAGCAAAACACTAATATTTCGCACGACACATGGCCAGTGTCAGAAGTAAGTGGCCGTTAGTTGCATTCTGCAACCAATAGTTTTAATTTGACTACTAGATTTAAAACCCTAGGTGGAAAATTTGATCCCAAAAGCTTCAAAAAAAGCTTCAAATTGCATTGAATGCCCCCCCCCCCTTCCCGACTCATTAAGACCAAGACCTGTGATCAATCCGAGTGATAAATCTGTAAAGTAATTTTTAAATGCAATCAATTTTATTTTCCTATACCATTGTCCTCTGTATATCTTACAAATCTTTTTTAAATCTACTATCCCCAAAGTCGGTAAATGCTATCTTAGAACATTTCTTTATATTTGGATACATAGATTTTGATTGATTAAAAATGGCACTTAGCCAAAGAGTTTCTATTTTTTTAACATTTCTTTATATCTTCAATATGGTTACAGTGAAAATTTTTAGATTTTAATTCAAAATTGAAGCAACAGTAACAAAAACCTACCTGTGAAAGCGATCACTTTACAAAAATCATGATCACAGAAATGAACCCTTCATGAGCAATAGAATTAAATTGTGCCATTTTAATGTAAGAAAAGTCACCACGCTTAAATTTCCTTTTTTTGAAACGTTTACTTTCAAAAATTGCGGCAAATAATTCCCGATTAAAAAAAAAAAAAAAAATGAGTGCTAGACTTATAAGCAGGTGAGATGGTGCAAATTGCACCATTGAAATTTTTAGATGGCTGTTTTTGTCGCCTCCCCAATGTGTCAATCTCTCTTAATGCCCCAGATTACGCTAAAAATTATTTTTAAATATGAACTGAAGATGTTTAAAATCTTATAATGATTGAATGAATGAAACAAAAATATAATTCAGACATCGATTCAGTATTTCACTTTCTGACACAAGTCACTCTTAAAAAACACAGTATTTCGTTTGAAATTTTTGAATTTCAGAAAAAACAAAAATAAATTTCATTTATTTTCTTCTTAAAAAAGTGTAGTAAACTCTAAAAATGCGAAAAACTCTACTCCTGTAGCAGATGCAAAGAGATCGCAATTTGCAAAGCGATGGCATCAAAAGCATGAAAACGGCATACAAAAGAATTCAGTTGGGTAAAATTATTTTAAAGGTTTATGAAAAACATTATTAATATCTGTTGACACGATTAATGCTAAAATAAAATGAAACGATCTATTCAGCGTTTAACTTTTAGACTCATAAAAGAAGTTAATTTTGCTTTAAAAAAATTTAAATAATGATCTAAACAAAAAATAAAGATAATTTTCATTTATTTGCCTCTTAAGAAAAAGAAATTAGCTTGAAAAATGAGTAAAATTCTATTCTCATATCGGATGCAAAGAGATCACATTTTACAGAATGAAAGCATTAAAAGTATAAAAAGGGTAAATTAAATAATTTACTAAAGTCAACTGATTTCAGAATTAAATTTCATCAAGTCTATATGATGAATGTTAATGTTATTAATAGTCAAGAGCATATATTAGCCAAAAATTCGGAGAGAAAAATACAGAAGTAGGGAGAGGTAGAAAAACGGCCAATGCCGAACTTCCAACATTAGCAGATTAAAAAAAAAAAAAAAAAAAAAATACAGGATATAAACAAAATACTGCCCCTGTAATAACAATTTAAAAAAAAAAATCCAGATATTTTTTGCCAAAATAAAGTCAAAATATCATACCAGAGACACTAGATGGCGGTAACTTTATCAGAGCAATAACATTTTTCTATTACCTACACTTAGTCACAAAAGTAAGTATGCAGTGTTTGTGATGATGTAATATGAAAAAAAAAAGACTTTCAATATTAGAGTTTTCAAATTAACGATTTATTTCGATTACAGCAACATTGAGCTTAATTACAGAATGAAAAATATTAAAAAAATACAAATATTTAATTAGCATGATGAGCTTAACTTAAAATAGGATGTAATTTACATCACAAAAGTAAGTATGCAAACAAAAACAAAGACATTTAATATTGCAAATTTTACAATTTTTCAAAAAAAATTGTGATTTGTTGGATAGCCTAAGGCCTTTATAACAACTCTCAATCTAGATGGCACTGATTTTACTAGATTTTAAGTGACAGAAGATGGTATTTTGTGCCCTTCCCTAAAAGTCCTTTATTTTAGATTATTCTTAGTTTTGATCTCTTGCTTTCTAATTTGGTGATCGAGGCAATCCCACAAGTGTTCAATAGGATTAAGATCAGGTCACTGCGGTGGGGTTTTTAACTGTTTTCGCACGTTATATAGCAGCCATTCCCGAACAATCCGAGCAGTATGTTTGGGCTCATTATCTTATTGGAAAGTGAAGGATGTATCGAGTCCCAATTTAGAAGCACTTTAGCTTAGATTATTCTTTAAAGTATTCAAATAGCTGTATTGATTCATTATTCCATCAATTATAACTAAATTTCCTACTCCAGTTGCTGCCATGCAGTATCAAACCATAATCAAACCATCACTGTGTTTTAGTTTCTTTCATGTTTTTTGGTTCTAGAGCTGCGTTTGCTTTCCTCCAAACGTTTTGGTTTCCATCTGACCCTGTAGATGTTAAATTTACTTTCATCCGAAAAAATCACGGAATTCCAAAAATTTGTGTCTTGCTTTACATTTTCTTTTGCAAAATCTATTCTCTTTTTGCAATTCACTTTGCTAACAAATGGTTTTCTGGTTTTCTTAGGAAATTTAGTTATAATTGACGGAATAATGATTCAATATAGCTATTACTACTTTAAAGAATAATCTAAGCCAAAGTGCTTCGAAATTGGGACTCGACACATCCTTCACTTTCCGACAAGATAATGATCCAAACATACTGCTCGGATTGTTCGGGAATGGCTGCTATATAACGTGCGAAAACAGTTAAAAACCCCACCGCAGTGATCTGATCTTAATCCTATAGGGCATGCTTGGGACAAACTTTGCCGCCAGGGAGCGCGGCACGTACAACTGGGATTGTGTCCTTCCGGTAGTTCGAGCCTAGTGCTTTTTCATTACGCGATACACTAATAAATTATAGGAATTGCACTTTCTCAAGCGTTATACATTTTAAAGCTTAAAAAAAGGTATGGTTGACGAAAAGGAAACTGTTTCCTCGTTAAAAGTCAAATTAAAAGTTTTCGGAGCTGAAGCAAGTGGTAATAAAGCGGAATTACTAACCAGGTATGCAAGGAACATAGTTTTTTGAATAAAGATCTTTCAAAATATTGTTAAAACATTTCCTACTTTCAATTTTTTTCTTTTTTGCTGTACACAGAGTTGGAAATTAACTTTTAAAAATTTCATACGCTATCTCATCGCATTGAAACAGGGTTGATAGAAATCACAATTTTTTTTTAAATAAAAAAATCGGATTTTTTTCTTTAAATCAGATGTTTTATTTAAATAGATTTTTTTTAGTTTAAGAGTAATAAAGTATGGTTGATACTAACAAATTAAATTGTTCAAGTTAGATGTCTAAATCCGATTCTTCTTTTATGTATAAATTGAAAAATACATAAAACTAAAAATGTAAATAAGAGTAATTAATAAATTAGTAGAAAATAGTATTTAATTACAATTTACGGATTTTTCCTTGTTTTAATTATCAAAATCGCATAAAGAATGCTTCATGTTAATTTGGATATTTTACTCCTTCAACTATAGAATTGTTAGAGAGATATGAACTAGACTACGGGATAATCACAATAATTTTATTTTTCCTGAAAATTTTAAAACTATTTCTCTATTCAGGAGCTAAATTCAGTGATTTGTAAATGAAAACAAGTTTGGCTGCTTTGTCGTTTCCAAGCCTGTTGCGAAGTTTCGATTGTACTAACCCATCAGTAGAAAAAAATTATAAAAGAAATCAAATTGTAAAATAATTTGAAAATATTATAGAGTTATATTAACTGTGGAAATGAAGAATAAAAATAACATAGAACATTGAATTATTTTCTTCAAAAAATGATTTTTATTACTTTATTATTTTTTTTAAAGAACCATTAAAAAATCCTATAATAAAATCATCTTGACACCTACATCTTGACTTTTAAATCATCACCAAGGACTAAAAAGCAGACTCCCCCCCCTCAAATCCTTGTCCTATAAATTAACATACTTTATTTTTTAACACTGTTTTGACTTACTGAATGTAAACAGAATGTTGAAGAGGATTGTATGACAAGCTCATATTTAAATGAATACTTTAAAAGCTTAACTACTAACAGATGAATCCCTCCTAACTCCTTACACAAACATCTTATAAAGTATAAATACAACGTTAAAAAAGCACAAATACACAGGGAAACTGCAGACACGTGTTTCGGCGTTACAAGGAACGCCTTTATCAATGCAAAAAAATTGTGAGCTTGTGCATCCAGAAGCTCACAATTTTTTTGTTTTGGTAAAGGCGTTCTTTGCAACGCCGAAACACGTGTCTACAGTTTCCCTGCGCATTTGTGCTTTTTTAACGTTGTATTTATACTTTAGATTTGTGCACAAAGGTATTTTATTCACAAACATCTCAGTTCATAAATCCTTTGCAATATTTCTTTTCAATTTTTTTGAGATCATGATTTTTATTTTGCTTTGGTTTTTTAGTTTCGTTTTAACAGGTGCGGATCCAGAGGGGGGGGGGTATGGGGGTCATGACCCCTCCCTTGAACTACCAAATATAGTCAACAATGTCTTTTTGGGACTTATATTTCGAAAAAAAATGCTAAATATCTCGTTTTCATACAAAAATTGCACTTTGACCCCTCGCTTTTCGAAATTGACCCGATCCTGAACCAGAAGTCCTGAGTAGAATTCAAATCACAATTATACAATATTATGTTCATTTTAAAATAGTCAGCCAAAATGTAAGTTAGATTTTAATAACAATAGTATAATGCAACGCAAGGAGTTATAAGAACAACATTCAAAAACTGAGTCTGACCATTTCTTATATTTTATTTACATAATACTATGTATCTAATTTTATCAATATCACCAAAACAAATTCACTATCTGAATTGCATAAAACAGAAATGACATACACTTAACGGTTTTCTTGGTCAAGAAGTCACTTTCTTTAAAATACCTGCTGCAAACTTTCGCGTACTTGCTAGGGGTTTTGAAAAACGAATAGATGTTATCTTTTTTTTTTTCACTTGAATTACAAGCATTGGAGGTTGCAGAACATTGAGGGACGCAGCAATTCCATGGCATTTTAAGGTTTATATGTTCTATTACTCAGACAAAACAACGGCAGAAGCCAGCAGTGGAATAACCGGAAGTGCTTAACACCCAGCGCGCAAGGAACTATGGGAATTTTAGCATGCCCTATTGAACACTTGTGGGATTATCTTGATCGCCAAATTAGAAAGCAAGAGATCAAAACTAAGAATAATCTAGAATAAAAGACTTTTAGGGAAGGGCACAAAATACCATCTTCTGTCACTTAAAATCTAGTAAAATCAGTGCCATCTAGATTGAGAATTGTTATAAAGGCCTTAGGCTGTCCAATAAATCGGCATTTTGTTTTGAAAAATTGTAAAATTTGCAATATTAATGTCTTTGTTTTTGTTTGCATACTTACTTTTGTGATGTAAATTACATCCTATTTTAAGTTAAGCTCATCTTTCTAATTAAATATTTGTATTTTTTAAATATTTTTCATTCTGTAATTAAGCTCAATGTTACTGTAATCGAAATAAATTGTTAATTTGAAAACTCTAATATTGTAGGTCTGTTTTTTTTCATATTACATCATCACAACACTCTGCATACTTACTTTTGTGACTAAGTGTATATCTGTTTCAGTTCTAAGTTCAATCGCTGATATGTGCTATAGTTATTTTCTTTTTGTTTAAGTCATGAAAGGGGAGAAAAATCCTTATAACTCTGCATTTTCAGAGAAATCTATAACAGCAACATTGCGACAAGCCATTTTGATTTGAATAAGATAAAACAAACAAGCAGAATTATTAAAACAAAACTACCTCTTAAGTTGTTAATTCTTTTAAAAGAAACCAACAAAAAGTGCTATATTTCAGTTAATTTAAGATTTATCGTTTACCCGAGCATCACAGGCGGAAAGTGCCACGTTTTTTCTTTTTGCAAAATTAGCAGATTGTGTACAAACTGACCCCCTAAAATTTAACTTCAAAAAAAGGCTCCAAAAATTGCCGTATTATACACGAAACTGCAACATGTGTTATTTTGATTTCAGATTTATTTTTTCAATAAATAACACTGTTCGACAAAAAAAACCCTTGAAAATGCTTCTGGTATTTTGAAGGCTGATTCTTATGTAAAATGACCCCCTGAATCCGAATATGACCCCCGTTTTCCCCCATCACGTCCCAATTTTTTTTAAAACGCCCCCCTTTTTTTTTCATTTTTCCTTACTTTCAGGGCTATAATATTTTTTTTGGAGGGGAAAGGAGCCTTATATTCACCAATAAATTTTTTTGAAGTTCAAGAGAGACTCAAAGTTTAAAATCATGAGCACCGAGAAAAGATCGGGGAACTTGGGGGGGCGTGGCCTCCCAAAATATTTGAAAAATCACCAAAAACGATCTTTTTATTCTAGTTTCTTTAAAAAGACCTTTAAAACATTTTTTTCGGTGCAGAACCAGAGTATAGGATCCGCTCCTATGGCTCCTGGGTCAGAAAAAATTTTCACGCTGTAAAATTTTTTTAAAAAAATAAAATAATGCTTTAAAAATCGCACTTTGCACTCGAGTTTTAAAGCAGGTCTTCAGCCAAAAAAAAACAAAATTGTGGCTGATTCTTATGTCAAATGACCCCCTATTTCCAAATATGACCTCAGTTTCCCTCCTCCACCCCCTCTTTCCAGAGAGTCCCCCCCCCCCAATTCAGAGTCATTTTACTAATTCGGAGGGGAAAAGTACATTACGTAACCCGTTAACATAATTCTAAAAGGCAACAGAGGTTCAAAGTTCAAAATCATGTACATGTGTACCAAAAATATAAACTAGGGCGGTATACCTCCCCCTCCCCCCCCCCCCAAAAAAAAAGAAAAGAAAATTCAATACTCTGATTTTTCACAAAAAAAAAAAAAAAAAAAAGTTTAAAACGTCTCTTAGACAAACAAGAAAAGAAGATTTTTTTTTTTGGGGGGGGGGGGGTACACCGCCATAGTTTATATTTTTGGTACACATGTACATGATTTTGAACTTTGAACCTCTGTTGCCTTTTAGAATTATGTTAACGGGTTACGTAATGTACTTTTCCCCTCCGAATTAGTAAAATGACTCTGAATTGGGGGGGGGGGGAACTCTCTGGAAAGAGGGGGTGGAGGGGGGAAACTGAGGTCATATTTGGAAATAGGGAGTCATTTGACATAAGAATCAGCCACAATTTTGTTTTTTTTTTTTTTTTGGCTGAAGACCTGCTTTAAAACTCGAGTGCAAAGTGCGATTTTTAAAGCATTATTTTATTTTTTTAAAAAAATTTTACAGCGTGAAAATTTTTTCTGACCCAGGAGCCATAGGAGCGGATCCTATACTCTGGTTCTGCACCGAAAAAAATGTTTTAAAGGTCTTTTTAAAGAAACTAGAATAAAAAGATCGTTTTTGGTGATTTTTCAAATATTTTGGGAGGCCACGCCCCCCCAAGTTCCCCGATCTTTTCTCGGTGCTCATGATTTTAAACTTTGAGTCTCTCTTGAACTTCAAAAAAATTTATTGGTGAATATAAGGCTCCTTTCCCCTCCAAAAAAAATATTATAGCCCTGAAAGTAAGGAAAAATGAAAAAAAAAGGGGGGCGTTTTAAAAAAAATTGGGACGTGATGGGGGAAAACGGGGGTCATATTCGAATTCAGGGGGTCATTTTACATAAGAATCAGCCTTCAAAATACCAGAAGCATTTTCAAGGTTTTTTTTTGTCGAACAGTGTAATTTGTGAACTGTCTGTTTTGTATGATAGGCACTTTGTGAATGGCCCATTTTGCTCGATGGGAATTTCGTGAAGGTTCCAATCTCTCTTGATCAAATTTTTGTGAAGGATCCATTTACGGAACCGAATTTCCTCTGGCCAGACCCGTGCAGACAAACAGACTCAAACAGATTTTAGTAGGAAAAATCATAAAAACAAGCAAATTTGAGTAACTGTCTAAAGATTATGACAGAAATAGGTGAACTGATAAAATTAAATTAAACAAATATTCATCGGAAAATTTTCTCTTTGATTAAATAGGTTTTGGATATTGAAAATTCGCAGTTTCAAGGTTACACCTCATTATTTTAAGAATTATGCATTTATTTTCAAAAGACAAAGGGCAAATTTCTCATACGAGAAATTAAGAAGAACAAGTGTACAAGTAGTAGACAGTGGGAATGCTCTAAATAAGTTCCTGTTATGGGCTGTCATGATGATGCTGATGGCAAACAGAAAAGAGAGAAAGAAGTATAAATATTGATAAAACAACTGCAATCTATCTTAAGATGAAATTATACTAGGTTAAAGAAAAAAATTTTTCTTCGATGATTAAGTCAAAATGGTCCTTAAGCCTAGTTAATCACAGATCTGAGTTTTTATCAAAAGTAAGCGTAAATGATCTTGTTCAACACTGCAGGGAGATAAAATGATGTGTTTGATTTCACAGTAGCAGGTATTAGGAAAGTTTATTGGCCTTAAAAGTTAAAAATAAAAAAAGCGGATTGTCGGAATATGGTGTTAACACGTATAGTAGATGGAGTAAATGGCTTTAAAAAAGGCACAGATTTATTTCGGAGACTGCTGTAACTAGACTTAAGCATACCCCAACGTCATATTAGGGATCTATGTTTACACAATGGAACCCAAAACAGTAGAATTTGAAAAAATAAAACATGTTCTGTGAGTCTTGTTCTGCACCATAACTGTTGCATAGAAATATTTCAAATGCAAAGATTCAGTAACCTTATAAAGCATGACATCTCTACTACTAAGAAACCTATTTTAAGATAAACATAAACTAAAGACATCATTAATAATACCATTATCAGTTGTATCATCTGAAGATGACCTTCCAGATTGCAGTTGATCCGAACTTCTAGCTGTTCTGTCCGAACTTTCGCTTTCAGCTTCTGAAGGAATCCCTTGAAAACTTACTCTTCGAACTGAATCTTCTCGCTTGTTGTAACGCATGTTGTAATAAAATCGCTTCTCACCGGTAATTTATAAATTATATTTGATAAAATATGTAGGGAGAATTTTGAAACTTCCCTCTTGATCTGTCAGGATTAAGTGCCTAAACACCCGTCAAGGAATCGACCAATGAAACGTAGAATCACGAAGCATCTGGCCGGCTAAAATGAAGCAGAAATGTGATTTGCTAGTAGAGGAACCAGGAGTCGCTTCGAAAATAAACTATGAGCTCCTTGAACTTCAATATCAAGATTTCAATTCCTTTCTTAAATAAATGAGTGCATTCATGGAAAATACAAGAAAAAAAAACTAAATTTCGAAAATTTTAGGATCCGTGTTTTTTTTCTCCGCCACAGAATATTATCCAAATAAGGACATGTCCCTATTTTCCACATGAACAGTGACGAAGCAACTACGGTAAAACTGTGTTGACTACTGACCTCAACAAAATTGACCTATTTCAAGTGGATTAAAAAAACATTTAACGAACAGTAAACATATTAAGCGAAAAACAAAAAAGAAGCACCGACCATACATTGGAGCCATCTTGAGCGGGTGGAAATGTTATCCACTTATTTCGGTTTAATAAGACGGTCTCAGAGGGTTTCCAAGCTTTTCCGATTTGCTTCACCTCCACCCTTTGAAGGAATCAGTCTTTTTTATGCGTAAAAAGGGTCAGTTGAAGTAAAAAGAAACATGGGGTAAATGGAAGCAAACTATTATCACACTTATAACGCATAGACTAACATTTAGAAGTTTCTGAGAGTTCTGCGTGTTTCTGATAGTTGTTTTGCATTATGGTTTGAAGATAACATGACACTGTGGAAGTGGATACAGTTGTTTTTAAAACTTGAGTGATCTTTTCTGTTTGAGCGATTTTTCTCTCTCAGCAAGTCTAGAAATCTGAAGTAACTAGTTTTACTTCTCATACAGAAGGTTACTAAAAACATTAATTTAAAAATTTTACCTTCCAAGGTATCATTGATATGCGGTTTAGGTGTTCCCATTTACCCCATGAATACTCTGAAGTATGTGGTCCAAAAAACTGACATTTTCCAATCACAACTTCTATAAAAATACAAGTGCTTTAAAAAATCTAAAAAAATTGTACCTAGACTTTGTTAGGAACTTATCAAGAGAAAAAAAATTTTCAACAATAAAGAAATTACAGGCTGAATTATTATTTTTATTTTATTTAAAACAGAAATGATGTCGAGGATACTGACATCAAAAATGTTACACACCTCAATTTTAAACTCAGGGTTGCCACAGGAAAAATGCAATAAAAAAGTAGCAAAAGTAACCTAAAAATTTCAAAAAAAGTAGTTTGAGGAATTAAAAAAGTTGCAAAGAAAAGAAGATGCATTCAATATGATTAGATAAATGTGGTAATAAACTGTGCGGTTGAAAAATCATACAGTAGCAAAATATCTAAATCTTTAATCTTAATGGGCGTAAAATGAATACGCTAATATAAAGGAAAAAAAGATAAAACTTTTGCTACAACTAATGAAAAAAGGGAGTTTTTTTTTTTTTTCCACTATTAGAACTAATTTTAATTCAATTAGCTTAATTTTTGTTCAGTAAAAGGTTTAATTTTTCTTTACATTTAAAGAACTCTTTTTTCAAAAAGCTTCAAGCTACTTTCTATGATAACTTGAACAATTTTCATGAGACTACAATTAAAAGTCAACGTAAAGCGATTGTCAAGAAAACACTGCAAATAGCTACACTATTAGGTGGCTAAAAACATCAGGACACTTTCAAAAATTCAAAAGCTCGAGAAATAAGTGATCAATTGTTTAACTTTAGTCATACAAAATATAGGCTTCACCGCACATTTCCAAGTTGAAATTAATTTACTTTTTCATTTGGGGGACGACAAGAACGGGGGTTGAAAGATAGACCGCTTTTTGACCATAACTCTTCAAAAATAGCTCGCAATAAGCTACAAATTTCAGTAATTAATTTGCATACTATGTATAACTACTGTACAAATTTTTATGAAAGTACCACTTATACTTCTGAAGATATGAAACATTTTTTTAAAAAGGGTGATTTTATTTGAAGGTTTTTTGCTCATAACACGCAGAGTTTTCGATCAAACCTTATCAAAATTTCAGAAAAGACGACAGAATACAAAAGAACATACCACAACGGTAAATAAAAATATTAAAAATTCAATGAGATATGAACGTTTAAAGGAAATAATTTCTCACGGTGCATGCGCGAACGACAGCAATTTTTAACTACGAAATTTATGTACCCTGACAATGTAGAAGCTTATAAAAAAAAGTTCCAGTTGAACATCATGAAAATTGAAAAAGATATCAGCGATCAAGTGAGCTGTATTTCATTCATTCGCAGACAATACATAAATAGTAAGGGACTGTCCACAAATCGCTATCGTTGAATTAAAGGTTACCGCCCCGATGTAAGCCAAATCAATGATGACAAGTATCATTTCAAATACGTTTCATTGAAAACGATTTTTTTTTCATATTCGGCATACTAGCTGGCCAAAAGTATCTGGACACTTACAGCGTTCTGAGACACATATTAATACGATGTTGGTTCCCCTTTTGCATCGATGACAGCCTGTACATGTCTGGGAAGATTTTCTACCAGTTTTTGATAGGGCTGTAGGAACCGACTTCCAGGCGTCCATCAGAGCTGAAGTTAGTGCTTGCAGTGAGGATGGCCGACTTGGCTGGCTACGTAATCGGCGCTCTAAATCGTCCTAAAGATGTTCTATGGGGTTAAGATCGGGGCTCTGAGAAGTCCAGTTCAGTTTTTTTTGAACGCCCATTTCATCAAACCACGTCTGTGTAAGCCTCGAGGTGTGAACAGAACAGTTGTTCTGCTGGAAAAGAAATGGGCCTTCCCTGAAATATTGCCATAGAGTTGGGAGAGCAGCATTGTCCTGTCCACATACATCTCAGAGTTCATGTTTCCAACCACAGGAACTAATGTACCCAGGCCAAACCAAGAGAAACATCCCCACACCATTACACTGCCACCGCCAAACTTAACAGTCGGCACAATGCATTCACAGTTTGATGCATTCACTAAAGAAACGTTCGCCGGGCATATGCCCGACCCAGACGCGTCCGTCTGACTGCCAAGGTGTAAAGCGAGACTCATCACTCCAAAGAACAGTTTTCCACATGTCCACAGTCCAATGACGGTGAGCTCTGCACCATTGCAAGCGATGCTTTGCATTCCGCTGACTGATGCTCGGCTTGTGAGCGGCTGCACGGCCATGGAATCCCAACATTTTTAACTCTCGACGATCAGTCCTACTACTAACACTAGCTCCTGATGAACTTTGGAAATGCTGAGAAATTTCCACCAACGAGGATTTGTGATTTTGCTTAACTACCCTTTTCAGAGTTCTGCGGCTGCGTTCACCAAGTTTTTTCGGCATACCATTTCGTTTTTCTGCAGTCTCACTGCCTCGACGTTTCCACTTCACAATTACATCACTCACAGTAGATTTAGGTATTTGTAAAATGTCCACTATCTTACGAGTTGATTTTCCACAAAGATGGAATCCTACTATACGGCCATGGTCAAAGTCACTAAGCTCCTTTGTCTTACTCATTGTCTCACAAATGCATACACAATCCGACAAACCATTACTACCACCCAAACTTTTATTGCTTTAAATTACTTATCATATTGCGTCATTATCCAGAACCATTGTTTAAGGGATTGTCCGGATACTTTTGGCCACCTAATGTATAAGGTCTATTAGGCCGAACAGGCGTAATGTGACTTCTATGCCGAATATAAGTATTAAAACCATACAATTTAACATTGAAAAAAATGCTTGCTTGTCACCATACTATTTGTGGACAACTCCTTGCAATTTATGCATTTCCTGTAAATGAATGAAATACAGCTCACTTGATCGTTGATATCTTTTTCAATTTTCATGATATTCAACTGAAGTTTTTTTTATAAGCTGCTACATTGTCAGGGTACATAATTTTCGCAGTTACAAATTGCTGTCGTTCGCGCATGCGCCGAGAAAAGTTATTTACTTTAACCGTTCATATCTCATTGAATTTTCAATATTTTTATTTACCGTTGTAGTATGTTCTTTCTCTTGTATTCTGTCATCTTTTATAAAATTTTAAAAAGGTTTGACCAAAAACTCTGCGTGTTATGAGCAAAACACCATCAAAAAATTGCATTAAAAAAGTTTCATATCCTCGGAAAAACAGCTGGTACTTTCATAAAAAAATTGTACAGTAATTATACATAGTATGCAAATTAATTACTGAAATTTATAGCTTGCATTTTAGTTAAGTTATGATGACCAATATTAATAATTAACAGCATGATCCCTGAAATTTTGGCCCATGCTTAAAAAAAAAAAAATCTTTTGAGGGGAAATATTTGCAAATTTCCTGCACTAATAAAATAGTTGCAACACGAGAATTTTCAGGCAATTCCATGTTTCCCAGTTCAGTCAAAACCCTATCTGAAGAGTTCGGACATGACAGAACACTTGAGTGCTATTAAGCAAACCACTCTTCACCAAAAAACCTTAAAATAGGTTATTCTATCAGTTAAACTGATCCTGAGAGCTGTTTAAAAGTAATGGAACGGTTGGTTCGTTCATAATAAAAGGCAAAGGATTTTTTTAAAGAAAAATATGATGAAATGGGAATGAAGATTAATAAAAAAATATACGTTTCAAAATATTAAATAAGCAACAAAGAGGGTGAAAAACTCAACTATTTTCAAACAAAAACTTGCTTTGGAAACTAAAAAGTCTCTAAAAAAGTAGCTCTAGTGAAAAAAGGTTGCTTTTTAGCCAATTTTGACATCAAAAAGTCTCCAAAGTTGCCTTGACAAAAATAATTAGCAAAAAGTAGCATTTAAGTAGCCTGTGGCAACCCTGGAACTTCAAGATCGTAATGAGAACAGCAAGCAAATCATATTAAATATATATATATATATATATATCAAGTAATCGAAAGAAGTAATGAGAATAAACATTGCAGTAGCACTGCAGATTCAAAATTAATTATTTTTGCCTTTAATAATTGAATTTATTTCTAGGCCAGGATACTGACATGCAAACCTTGGGACAAAATTTCAAATGATGTACCTTGTTTATTTAATCAGTAAAATAAACTAAAACAGTAATATCTTGCACTCTTAAATGTGCACAGCTCAGTACTACAAATTAAACTTGTGAAATACTCATGTAAAATTTTTAAATAATTTAAGCACATTTGAGAATCAGGTTGGGACATGTAGAAAGTGTGCCGTTTTTTTTTTTAATTAACAGATCGTGTACAAGCTGATCCTCTTTAATTTAACTTCAAAAAAGGTTCCAAAAATTACCGGATTATACACGAAACTGAAGCATGAGTTATTTTGATTTCAGATTTGTTTTTTCAATAAATAATTTGTGAACGGTCTGTTTTGTTTAATCAGCACTTTGTGAAGGGCCCGTTTTGCTTGACGGGAATTTTGCGAAGGGTCCGTTTTCTCTTGATCGGATTTTTGCGAAGGGTCTGTCTACGGAACCGAATTTCCTCTGGCCAGACCCATGCAGACAAACAGGCGCAAACAGTTTTTAATAGGAGAGATGATAAAAACAAGCAACTATGAGTAAATGTCTAAAGAATATGACAGAAATAGACCAGGGAGCACAAATAACCTTTAAGCGTTTTATAAACGTTTTTAAGCGGTTGTTACAACGTTAATAACCATTTTACAACCTTTAAAAAACGAAGTGTGCTTTTTGGGAGGTTAATTAACAAAATTAAATTGAACAAATATTCATCGGAAAATTTTCTTTGATTAAATAGGTTTCGGATATTGAAAGTTCGCATTTTCAAGGTCGCACTTCATAATCTTAAGAATTATGCATTTATTTTCATAAGGTAAAGGGTAAATTTCTCATATGAGAAATTAAGAACAAGTGAGCAAGTAAGCAATATAGACACGGGGAATGCTCTAAATAAGTTTAGCTGACTTTATGGGCTGTCATGATGATGCATATGACAAACAGAACAGAGAGAAAATATAAACATGGATAAAACTGCAGCCTACTTTAAGATAAAATTATACTTGATTACAGAAATAAATTTTTCTTCGATGATTAAGTCAAAATAGTGCTTAAGCCTAGTTAATCACAGATCTGAGTTTTTATGAAAGGAAAGCGAAAATGATCTTGTTCAACACTGCAGGGAGATTAAATGATGTGCTTGATATCACAGTAGCAGATATTAGGAACATTTATTGGGCTTAAAAGTTTATAAATAAACAAAGCGGATTGTCGGAATATGGTACTAGTAGATGGAGCAATTGGTTTTAAAAAAGGCACAAGATTTACTTTGGGGATTGCTGTAACTAGACTTAAGCATACCCCAACGTCACATTAGGGATCTATGTTTACACAATGGAACCCAAAACAGAGTAGCAATTTGAAAAAATAAAACATGTTCTGTAAGTTTTGTTCTGCACCATAACTGTTGCGTAGAAATACTTCAAATGCAAAGATTCAGTAACCTTAGTATAAAGCATGACATCTCTACTAATAAGAAACCTATTTTAACATAAACAAACTAAAGACATCATTAATCATACCATTATTAGTTGTATCATCTGAAGATGACCTCCCAGATTGCAGTTGATCCAAACTTCCAGCTGTTGTATCCGAACTTTCGCTTTCGTCTATTTCTGAAGGAATTCCCTGAAATCGAACTCTTCTAACGGTATCTTTCCGCTTGTTGTAATACATCTTGTATTAAAATCACTTCTCACCGCTAATCTATAAGTTATATTTGATAAAATATGCAGGGAGAATTTTGAAACTTCCCTCTTTATCTGTCACGATTAAGTGTCTAGACACCCGTTAGAATTGACCAATGAAACATTGAATTACGAAGCATCTGGCCGGCTAAAATGAAGCAGAAATGTGATTTGCTAGTAGAGGAACCAGGGGTCGCTTCGAAAATAAACTACGACCTCCTTGAGCTTCAATATCAAGATTTCAATCCCTTTTTAAAAAAAATGAGTGTATTTATGGAAAATACAAGAAAATACCCCCTCAAATTCAAAAATTGTGGGATCTGTGTTTTTTTTCTCTGCAACGGAATATTACGTAAATAATGACATGTCCCTATTTTCTAAATGAAAAGTGACGAGACAACCTAACTACAGTAAAACCATGCTGACTACTGACCTCAACAAAATCGACCTAATTCAGGTCTATTTCTGGTGCCTTAAATGCCCGGTTGTTTAATTTTTATTGAAACATGTCAAATGAAGCATACACTAGGTGGCCAAAAGTATCCGGACACTTTCGAAAATTCACATTTTTACATATAGCTCGAAAAATAAGTGATCAATTGTTCTTTAACTTTAGTCATACAAAATATAGGCTTCACCGAACATTTCCAAGTTGAAATTAAATTACCCTTGCATTTGGGGGACGACAATAAGGGGGGTTAAAAGTAAAACCGCTTTTTGACCATAACTCTTAGAAAGTATCTCGGAATAAGCTATACATTTCAGTAATTAATTAGCATACTATGTATAATTACTGTACAAATTTTTATGAACGTACCACTCTTACTTCCGAAGATATAAAGCATTTTTTAAAAAAATGGCAATTTTATTTGAAGGGTTTTTGTTCATAACACGCAGAGTTTTTGATCAAACCTTATCAAAACTTCAGGAAAAATGACAAAACATCATAGAAAGAACATACTAAAACGGTAAATAAAAATATTAAAAATCCGATGAGATATGAACGTTAAAAGGAAATAATTTTTCACGGCGCATGCGCGAACGACAGAAATTTATAACTACAAAAATATTGTAGCCTGGTTTATACTGCATCTTATAAAAAAAGTTTCAGTTGAATATCGTAAAAATTGAAAAAGATATCGGCGATCGAGTGAGCTGTAATTCATTCATTCGCAGACAATACATAAATGGCAAGGGGTTCTCCACAAATAGTGTGGTAACAATTGAGCATTTTCTTCAATGTTAAATTGTATACAGTTTTAAAATTTATATTCGGCATAGAAGTCACATTTCGCCTATTCGGCCAAAAAGACCTTATACGTAGGTGGCCAAAAGCATCCGGACACCCCCTGAAATGTTGGTTTTCAACGATGACGCAATAACCTTGAATTTAAAAATAGCTCTTTGTGGACAGACCCTCACTTTTTATGTATTCTCTACGAATGAATGAAATACAGCTAACTAGATCGCTGATATCTTTTTCAATTTTCATGATATTCAACTGAAACTTTTTTTATAAGATGAAGTATAAATCAGAGTACAATATTTTTGTAGTTACAAATTTCTGTAGTTCGCGCATACGCCGTGAAAAAATATTTCCTTTTAACGTTCATATCTCATCAGATTTTTAATATTTTTATTTACCGTTTTAGTATGTTCTTTCTCTTGTATTTTGTCATTTTTCCTGAAGTTTTGATAAGGTTTGATCAAAAACTCTGCGTGTTATGAGCAAAAACCCTTCAAATAAAATTGCCATTTTTTAAAAAATGTTTCATATCTTCGGAAGTAAGAGTGGTACGTTCATAAAAATTTGTACAGTAATTATACATAGTATGCTAATTAATTACTGAAATGTATAGCTTATTCCGAGCTATTTTCAAAGAGTTATGGTCAAAAAGCGGTTTTACTTTCAACCCCCCTTCTTGTCGTCCCCCAAATGCAAGGGTAATTTATTTTCAACTTGGAAATGTTCGGTGAAGCCTATATTTTGTATGACTAAAGTTAAAGAACAATTGATCACTTATTTTTCGAGCTATATGTAAAAATGTGAATTTTTGAAAGTGTTCGGATACTTTTGGCCACCTAGTGTATCTCTTGTGTATCAAAAGTAAAACAACTGCTCTCTTACTTCTCGAGAAATTCTTTAAATTTCGGGTCTTTAAAAGTAATTTACTTTTCATGCTTTTGAAAAAAAAAAAAAAAAAAAGAAACGGGGGGGGGGGATAAGGATGTTTTAAGGGAGCCCAAAACCAGATTTTGCTGGAGGGCCTAAAATTTGAAGTTACTCCACTGGGTGGGGGGGGGGGGTGGGGAGGGTGTTAGCATTTTCCAAATTGCAACAAGTATTTAAATTTAGGTATTTATTTTTTTGCTGGAGGAGCTGGAAATTTTAATTTTTTTAAAACTGTGATTTTACTTAAATTCTTTCTTCTCTGTATATTTTTTGAAATTCAATTGGGTATTCCAGAAGATTTTTTTTTTACGTGGGGATCCCGGAAGAAAAAATTAAAATACGCAACATCCTGAATTAGGAAAAAATAAAATCCAGGTCCCCTACCAATACAGGAAAAAGATTTTAATACGCGTTTCGTTACTAAAATAGTTTGAAACATAATGTGTATTAAAACTGAAGTCTTTTTCTGCGAGGGTGCAGAGTGGAATCTGTTTTTTTTTTCTTTGGGCTTTTTTTTCCACCTTAAATTCTATTCTATTCGGTGGGCTAGGCCGGGGCTTTTTAATCTTTCAAATTATACTCCGCTTTTAAATAAATTATTTTTCTCCGGGGAGGGGGCGGAGAGCATATTTATATAGTCTTGCGTAGTTTGATTATTTTTTTTTCTTTGGAAGGGAGGGATTTAAGCTTCTTGCAATTAAATGTGTATTTAAATTAAATTTTGATTTCTTCGCCTTGGAGGTACGGGCGTTTGGTTGGTTGGTTGAATTGTGGTTTATGGCGCAAGAGCCTTATAAGGCTATACTGCGCCCGAGGTTGGGGGTTAGTTTATTCGAATTAGAATGTTATACTTGAAATAAATTATTTTTCTACAATCTGAGAGGGATGTTTGTTTTGTTTCAATTGTAATGCGTAGTTCAATTTTTTAAATTTTTTTTTCAAAAAGATAAGTGGAGTAGGAAAATATTTTTTTCTTATTATATTGGGTGTCTTAAATTCTTTTTTCTTTGCGGGTAATAATCTTCGTTTTGCTTTATAGTTGTAAAGCATATTTTAGTTGAAGTTCCTCGTTTGTACGGGGAGGTTCATTTTATCAAGAAGGAAGTTCATTCAACTGCATTTAGTTAAACTAAATGCAGTTTCCTTGAAATAGGGGAGGGGGGACTTATATTTTTCTAATTATAATGCACGTTTGAATTAAATTCTTTATCTGTCGGGGCCGGGGCCAGGCGTGGATGCAGGATTTTGCCGTGGAGAGGCAATTTTAGTGCCGGATCATCGCCCCTAGCCCCGTGGGCAAGGCAGGAACTTGGAACTGCCGCTCTTACTCAACCCTCCTTCAATTTATCAATTAAGCTCTGCAAAATAACTTAACAGCTACGAACGTACATAAAGTGAATTTTAAAAACATAAGAAAATATTTATAATGAAAATTTAACTATGTATAATTTATTGCTTTAGAGAAAAGGTAAGATTTCAAAAGTTGAAAGTCTTAAAAACTCAATTTCAAGTTGTCGTTCGAGACGTCAAAGGAAGGAAGGAGGGGAGGGAGGAACAGTTAATTTTTTGAAACTGTAAAGTTAGTAAAAACGCAATTTTAGACAGTCTTTTTTTTTTATTTTCCTCCTATTTTCGATACTAAAAAGGCGCTGTTAAGTATTCACCAAAATCCATAAAACATTTTATGCACACTTACTGACGCATTATGTAACATTTCCATTGCATCTCAATAAAATATTTGGAAATTTAATTTTTAATTTATTTTTTACAAAAAATACATATTTTCTCTTAATTTTCTGTTTTTCAGGGTCAAAGGTGGCCGACTAGATCTATATTTTTTTTAATATTCAAGAAATTTTTTTTTAGTTTTAAGTAGCCCATGGAGCAACTTTTGCGCGCTATCCAAAAATGGATTTCGAAAAAATGTTTTTTCGGCCCACCCTAATGTAGAGTAATTTAGTGTAATCATTGCGTTTACGACCATATGTTCTTTTTTTTTCTTTCTTAATTTTTGTTTTCTATCATCCCTTAAAGTTTTGCTCAAGGTTTTAGATTCACTTTGTATACGAAAACTAATTTCTTTCAAAATTAGCCCATTAGAAATTAAATTTTCTTCTTAAACATAGTCTTAAAGTTAATCTTTTAGCTTTGCGTCAAGCACAACGTATCAAATGCGCATAAACATAACGAATCATTTATCTTCAGCAATTCTTGCAAACCGAGTAATTTACTCAGAAACATAAAAATGTTTGAAATCTGCTTATAATTAAAAAGAATAAATATTAAAAAAAATTCCTCTTGATTTTTTAAGAAATTCTTTGTTCGTCAATGTAATTTACACTCATTATCGGAAGCTGAACTCCAAAAAGTGATAGCAAACTCTTCAGACTAAGAGGAAATAATGATTTTTAGATGAGTATCAAATTTTCACTTATTGCGGGAAAATATAAAGAGAAAAAAAAAAAAAAAAAGAAAAAAAAAAGGATGTGTGAGAGAAAGAGAGATACAGGAAGAGAGAGAGATACAGGAAGGGAGAGAGAGATACAGACAGGGAGAAGAGAGTAACAGGAAGGTGAAAAAATAAACTTGAGTTGGAAAATTAATCAGTGTTTTATGTTTATTGCAAAGGAAAAGACTTTTTTAAATGAAGCAGAATTACTGTTTTCTTTATTGTTTTTGTAGCTGTTTAAAGAATTACAGTACCGTTGTAAGTTAACGCATTTAAACATACAAGTGAATTATAAGTACCGAGTTTTTCGAAACTATCATTTGATCATTTATGTTTTATAAGTATACAGAGTTCAATTCTGTACCTCAGAACCAGAAGGACGTAAGTCCAAAAATGGTGATTTTCACTTTATTAGTGAATTGTATGTAGAATCCTATTCTGCGTCGACCCATGAGAACGGTTTTCTATAATTTAAATTCCTTCCAACTATTTAGCAGCATTTAAAGAGCGCGAATCCCATCCTTTGCATGCATCCGACAATAGTTTTTCCCGTCTCCTGAAAAGTTGCAAAAATGGATTTACGTTAGTCTGGTTCTGAGGTACAGAATTGTAACAGCTGGATGTGAATGAAAAATATTGCTTATTATACTTGCGCACGCATGCATTGTCTCTGGAATTTACCCGCTTGCCTGATTATCCCGAGTTATCTCGGGCTCGTATGAGTTGCAGGTAATTATTATCCCGAGAAAACTCGGGTGAAACTAATTGATTTTACGCCTATAAATAATTAAAAATTCAACTTGAAACCTACATATTTTTTTTGTATTGCTTCATTTTCTTGTATTTCAAAATTAAATTTAAAAAAGTTTTTTTTTTGCAATTTTTTCGAAAAAAAAAATTTGCAAGGGAAGTGGTTAATGAGTTGCTAGATGAAGCGAAGTTTCTCTCGAGAGAGCTTTAGACAGATAATTTACCTACCTATCTGAAGGGTCATTTCCGTTGCATCGAATACAGATTTTTCAGGGACAACTAATTAAATTGATAAACGTAACACATAAGTACATGGTTCGATATTTCAAGTGATGACTATACCTAGTGAATTATCCTTACGACACCTTAATTTTCAAAATTTGTATCTACTTCGTAAGCACTTTACAAGCAAAGCACATTTTTCACAATTGAAACCAAATTTTTGGTCAAGAATGATTAAATAAAAAAATAATAATAAATAAAAAACATAGAATTATAAAAATTATAATGATAAAATAAATTAAAAAAGAAATAAATAAAAAGGTAATTTTGACAAACTTGAAAGCCCCAAAAGACATCCTGACCTGTGAGTTGTATGATCTTTATCTTCACTAATAAAAGATAAAGCAAATGTTCCTATTTTCATTTTGCATAAAAACTATTTTCATAAATTTCAACACCCGATTAGTTTGAAGCGTGGCTGTGTGCATTTGAAAGCGTTTTTCGAAAATTCAACGCTTTTTCTTTTTAATTTCAATTTTCAGCGAACTTTCTTCAAAAATTCACTTTATAGAGAGAATTTTTTTTTTTCGAAATATTTTAATGCCATTAGGAAGCCTGGAATTTTTTTGCATAAGATGAAGTAGTTCTTAACTTCTTCGAAATGTTACGAACATGCTCCTTAAAATATTTAAACTCTTCTTAAAAGAGTCTTGAGAAACTGATTAAAAAAGAATAAAATTACTTTAGGTTTTATAATTACTTCGTTTAAAAGGTCCAAAGTTAAAATATTGAGGATGCCACGCTCTACAGCTTATAAAAAATGCTTAAAAATGTTACTTTTCAAAAGCTATCACCCTATTCGCAGTCACACAATAAGTTGCTTAACTTTATGCTGAAAATTTTTAACGATATGCCTTCCAAATTTGAATGTATAACAATGATATGCCATTGTAATTTCTTCGTTCAACATCTGGGCATCGCGGTTTTTCGATTTAAAGTAGATTTAAAGTGATGCTCATATTTTCCAAATTTTCACGCGTACAACTCAATGAATCCAAAGTTTGAATTGAACAATAGGTACGAAAAGTAGTATCTCTGAAGCCTTTTATATTGTCCCAAAAGCCTGCTTAATGCAGAACTGATACGAAAAAAAAAAAAAAATCAAAGATGTAGTATTACAATTGGCCTCTATTGAATGCGGGAAGTTAGGCGAATTTCATAAATAAATGGGTAAAAGTTGTTTGCGCGTCACATAAATGTAAGACATCCTGCGGTCATTGAGTAAAATTTGCAGTTGTTTGGTTTGAAAATTTTGCAGTAAGAATTTTTTGCAAAAATTTCGATCAGGATTTTTATTTTTGCTGTTTTTTTTTCAGACGCTTGCGAGTTTGCCGGTTGGTTTCATTTTCCCGCAAAACCGATTTCTTGTTGTGCATCTAATTATACTAAATCTATGTTAAAAATCGTAATGAAGGGAAAAATTTTTCAACAACTGCTTAGCAGCGAAGAGTTTTCCCCTATTATTGCTTTTCCTCTGCAAACGGTCTTGTTAACTGTTTTACCAGCAGCGTTAGAAATATCACTAGTTTTTTTTTTAGTAGTTGTTATCGGATTTAACAAAAGCTACCACAAATTAAAGATGGCTAACGCAACTAAAAAGTCACATATTCCATAAGAAAACTCAAAATATTTCTTCAGGCAAGAATTTCATTTAAAAAAAATGAGTTCCTTTTGAGATTCTCTTCAGCAGCATCGCCTATTATGCTCTTGTTTTAAAATGCAAGTAGCTGTTACTGCACTATTCAATTTAAATTCAGAGCTTTTAACTAAGTTAAACGACCATCTCTTATACAAGATTTTCTGAGACAGATTCTGAATGTTTAGATTGTGTCGCAAAATATGGTTACACTAAAGTTGGCTAGATTAGGATATTAAGAGCAAGAATCTGAGAAAGTATCACGCCTAGCATTATGAGGTGATTCATGACCTCTCGGATTTTTTCCAAAAAATTACCAAAGTTTATTATCTTATGGAAAGATTAAATCCAGAATGTTTTGTTCTAAATTTGAGTTGTTTAGTTTTTATGGATTCCTAAAGGTGAAGGTGCGGCATCAAAAATTAAGCGGATTTTCAGAACATGGAAGTTGCTGTGAGCCAAAACTCTTACCAGGAACTGTTGAACTCCAATTTTGTTTTTGTATATGGAATACAGAAGGTTCAAACTTACAAAATGAATGTTAAATTTGAGGTAAGTTGTTGCTGTAAGGTCAGTGAAGGCCCTCAAAACGAGGCATTTGACGTTTCTTAGCGTTTTTGAGGTCCAAAAACAGCTTATACATTTCAGTTGCCACGGCAAAAGTAGGGTCGTTTGAAAGGCCAGTGTAAGCACTTTAAAACAATGTATAAATAACCGAGGAAAGTTCCATGTGCTTTTAGTTGCGTAAGGCCGAAATATGAAAAATGTCATATTTTACCGATATTCAAACGGTCATAACTTTCTCTGCAAACACATATTGAAGTATTTTTTTTGCCAATGTCATACTCTATTCTTTGTCTTAACAGAACAGTTGAGTCCTTTGAGACGAAATGTAAAAAAATTTTTACAAAAAATGCACAGGAAGAAACAAATTTTTTGTAAAAAAAAATTTTACATTTCACCTCAAAAGACTCAACTGTTCTGTTAAGACAAAGACTAGAGTATGACATTGGCGAAAAAATTTTTTCAATATGTTGTTGGCAGAGGAATTTATGACCGTTTGAATATCGGTAAAATATGACATTTTTCATGTTTCGGCCTTACGCAACTAAAAGCACGTTGAACTTTCCTCGGTTATTTATACATTATTTTAAAGTGCTTACATTGGCCTTTCAAACGATACTACTTTTGCCGTGGCAACTGAAATGTATAAGCTGTTTTTGGACCTCAAAAACGCTAAGAAACGTCAAAAATGCCTTGTTTTGAGGGCCTTCACCGACCTTACGGCCACAACTTACCTCAAACTTAACATTCATTTTGTAAAGTTTCAACCTTCTATATTCCATATACAAAAAGAAAATTGGAGTTCAACAGTTCCTGGTAAGAGTTTTGGCTCACAGCAACTTCCATGTCTTGAAAATCCGCTTAATTTTTCATGCCGCACCTTCACCTTTGGGGATCCATAAAACTAAACAACTCAACTTTAGAACAAAACATTCTGGATTTGGTCTTTCCATAAGATAATAAACATTTGGTAATTTTTTGGAAAAAATCTGAGACGTCATGAATCACAGGCGTGACACTCTCTCAGATTCTTACTCTTAAGTACGCTCGTGATAAGGCTTTTAGCCTATTTCTGCTTCGTTTCTTAAGCTTTCGTATAAGATCATAATTTTCGTAATAGAAGCTGTACTATGTAACTGTCGAAGGTTTATTTTAAAAGATTAAGATCAAATGCTAAATGTCTAGCTTAATTGAAGGTCTGAAACAAAAGTATTTATTTCATCTTCAGCTTAAGACGCCAAAAAGTGGGTATATTTTGGCCAATTTGAGAAAACTTTACAGTAATTGATAAATAGTTCGTTTCGTACTTCCTTTTAGGGGAAGACCGCCTATATTGGACCCCCTAAGAACAGAAGGCCCGTGTCGCTCTATGTGAAGCAAAACAAAAATACAAAATAGGGCGTCGTAAGCTAAATTTAACCAGGAGCTTATATTTTAGCCCGAATATAAAAGTATAAGCCCTAGGAGCTCATATTTTCTAAAAACATGGAAATTATTTTTGAAAAAATTATCTTACAAAAAGTTGCAAAAGTCCAATTTAGGAATATATGCGCCTATATTGAACCATGTGCTTCCTAAATTGGACCGTGCCAGGAAATCATAGAATAAAATTTATATTTAAACTATACATCTTTTTTCCAGGATTTTCAATAGAATTTCTTTTGCTTCGGTCTCACTTCAAGGCAGTGTTGATAAACTCACCGATGGCATTTCATGGACTTAATCATGTTTTGCATTTTATTTCTATGGTAAATATTGCAATAACAACTGTTTTGTACAGTTTCTTGCTTCTTGTGTGACTCTGTTCTATGCTTTTTTTCATACGGCGTTAGAATGATTGCTAAGATAGCCTTCCTTTTTGTTCTATTTTTTAGGTAAGGTGATATGTGAGCCGGGCTTTACAAAATGATAGTTGGAGTTGACAATTATGTTTTGATGAGAACTATCCGCTGATTCTGCAGAGCTTGTACTAATCTAAGTTGTCAGCAAATAGCCAGTCTGTTTCTAACACGTTCACCACTCATCACTGCTCCAAACTGGTGTTTACCTTTATACGTCAATATATTTTGGGGCTTTTGGACAGTGAAAGACCGGTTTCATCTACATTGAACATTTTCGTGGCATATAAATTGTTTCTTTTTAAAATCTTTTCGAACAAATCGAAGAATTTCATTTTTTTTTCGCGGTAAACCAGCACAAATTTTATTTAAATTAATAACTACGTTTAACATCCTGAAACTGCAGCTTAGTGGAAAACGAGAGGAAAAAAAAAACATTAAGAATTTTCAGCTACTAGAAAATGTGCTTGATAAAAAAATGAATATCGTGAATAGGTGTTAAAGTATGCTTAAAATAATCTAAACTACGCTATTAAATCAGATGAGTCACTTATTTTATGTTACAATTAATAAAAAGTCTTGCTTAAAATCATATTCTTAAATTGGACCACCGGTTCAATATAGGAAAATTTTTTCGGTGCAATAAAGGAAACATGCCATTTTTTATTCTTCAGCTCATTTCTGTCACAAATTATCACAACCGCGCATATAAATACATAGATGTAATAAACACATTAAAGTTGGAGCCACCTTATTAAACACATATTATGCTATAACAGCAGTTTACCTCAGCTTACAAGTTTTAGTACTATCTTACTAGGTACAAGTGCGCAAAATAAGATTTTACACGTTTTTAACATAAATCATGCCGTAACTTACGCTACGCAGTTCGAAGACTGGTGAAACTTCACACACATTGATTTTATTCCCAAAACTTCATATTTCTACCGTTAAAGTGTAGCATAGATCTCTGTACTAGATTTTAAGCCCGAGGTCCAATTTAAGCAGTGGTCCAATATAGGCGGTTTTCCCCTAATAAAATAAAGAGATTAATTAAACAAAAAGATGAGCGAAAGCAAAGTAAAGCATTTTCAGCATGCAGAGTCAGTGACCATGTAGGGGAAGAGGGGGTAAGATGACGAATGCAAGCTTTAATTTTTTTATCCTTTTAGTATTTTCATCAAAATTTTGACGTTTAAACATTCATTACAGATTAACTCATTTCTTACACTAGTCAAACTCAAAAATTTTCCAACGGGTTACCTAGTTTTTCAAGTGTTTTATTTTATTACAAGCAGAAGTTTACTTATTTTAAACATCCTTTCAGCTGCCAGATTTTAACACTATTTCTAACCCTCGACGCAACAGGGAAGGGGGTTATAAGTTTAACGTGTCTGTATTCTGTCTGTGGCACTCTAGCGCCTAAACGAATATATAGACCGATTTATTTTTTTTTTGTTCGAAAGCCGAGTCGTTTTCGAATGACATTAACGACTGTATAATTAAAAACCTTTAAAACATGTTTCGTGATTTTTAAAGTGGAAACATGCTTGAAATTTAAAAAAAAAAGGTATCGAAGGAGAAAATTTTTTTGCGTCTGATATGTGCTTGGAACTTTTATGTCATATAGAACTCGAAATATACGTTTTTTTAGCAAATGCGGCTAAGTCTTAAATTTGCACGATTGGAGATCGATGGCATTGTTGCCGGCAAGAAAAGAAAACTCAAACATTTAAAATGTTTATCTGGATTTTGCGACTAGCAAATTTAACTGGCAAGGATTATCTTTCCTTTTCTGTGTTTACCATATCTTCTCCAAAACAATAAATGTGCTTAAATTTAAAATGTTTTCTGATCAGTGAAGTTCGTTTTAATATGAGGTCGGCAATCAGGGTCTGATTTTTTTCATAATTTTTAATTTAATCTTAGTACTTGTATACTTAGCCTTCCTCACGCAAGTAATCTTTATCAAAGTCCTCATATTAAACGTAATTTCGATTTTCATATCGCCATGCAAATACGTTTCTTGCAGCATCTACAGAAAACTAAGTTATCTTTTAACGGAATACGTGGCAAAACTAATCTTTCAAAGCCTGGAATTTAATTAAATTTACGTTAATAGTAATAAAATCCCCATAATTAAAGCAGAATGCCGATTAACAAGTTATGACGTAGTACTCATTTTAAATGAACATTTATCACATTTACAAACGAAAGCGAAAGAGCGAGAATGGTACTCTGAATTTATTTCCCGTCTAAACGTTTTCCATCTATTAAGGAGAGAGCGAGAGACTTCTTGTAACTCGATTCTTGTTTTTCCAATATTTATAGGTACTAGTTGTCGATAAACCCACTTTGAACCGCAATCATCTTGAAAGTTCGTTTTCAAAGATATTTCTGGGAAAATGTAAAGAAGTTTCTTCAATGTCATGTAATTCCTACTTTCATCTAACCGAAATTACGTACAATATAAGTTTTCCTTGAAACCGATTAAAATTCGTAAAAATTCATTATTTAAATAATTGAACACAAGTAACTTAGTCTTTGATTTTAAAACATTTTATTATTCATGAATTGTGACATCTCTCCATAGGAATATACTTCCCTTTCCAAATCGATTATTTATTAGTGTCTATAGTAAAATGTTTAACCACTTCTGATTGGATAGCACTTTTCCGAGGTTGTGAGAACATACCGCCCACTGAATTCATCAACTCATGTCTGCAGTGGAAGCTAATTAGCATTAGACTCCCCAAGCAAGTACTTTTGACTGCTTGAGCAATATAGATATTACACATAAATATACTGGAAATGAAGGAGGGGTGAGGTCACTGCAATTAAATACATTCATATGTTGTATAAAAAGTCAAAAATCTAAGAAATTGCGTCATTATATACATAATTTTTGAGCTCTAATTGAAATTAAAAAGCAGTCAGTAAGTTGAGCATTTAAAAAAGTGAGTAGATACTTTACTCTAAATTTTAAAATGCGGGAATCCTAGTCTCTACCAACGGATAGATCAAACGAAATAATTTTCATTGATTACTTAGCTTACTTTGTAATTAGAGATATTAACTCGAAACATCTTTTTAAAAATCTACCAATTCCAGAGGCGAGGGGGGGGGGGGGTGTAAAAGATCCCAATCCATCAAAAAAAAAAAATAATTTTTAAAAACTGTATTCAAACAAATTTTAAATTAGACATCGACGTGTTTATCAATTTGAAAATCAACAATTTAAACAAAAGTCAGTTTTAACATTAGACAATCTAAAATTTGCTTTCAAAAAATAGTTTTCTTTATTCACAAATGTTGTGGCAATTTTTTTTTCATAGGTTTTCAGGCGTGGAACAAAAGAGCAAAGATGTTGGTCGACTTTTGAAGATTTTACTTTCGAGAGCATAACGTGTAGCACTTCGAAATTGAAAGACAGGAAAGTTTTAATTTATATATTTTTTTCATATATATTTCTTAATGAAATATTCAAGGACGTATTCGACAAAACCCCAAAATCTTAATAACATTGCATTGGGTCATTCCACTTTAAATAAACAAATTTTCAAAATTTTTTTGTTGTTGCATCATTTTTGATTTTGATGAAAATGTGCATGTGCATTCCTTTTATTTCCCAGACCTCAAAAAAATAGTTATTTTACTTACCCTTTGATATATGCCATTTTTGTTGTTGGCAACAGCAAAAATGGGACATTTTGATGCTTTGTCTTCTGAACTATAACTTTTTTCTATCAAAGATTTTGAGCTCAAACATAGCTCATTGGAAAGCTAAGAAAGATCTTTTTATATCTATAAATTTCAGACGTAAAAGAAATACTTGGTTTTTCAAGGTCAAAGTTTGCTACAAAAATCTCATTTTTTACTACTTTTGAAAGTTAAAAAACCCATGAAGGAATTAGAATAACAAGTCTTATGTTTTATCATATTTATATGCATGGTTACTTATTATATTACTGAATTAATGAAAGTCGCATTTGTGTTCTAACAGTTTTGAATATATTCGCAAATTTATAAACTGTACTTAGGAAATATTTATGTAAGCATAGTCAGTGTATAAGAGATTTCGGAGACAGGACCGTCATTTAGAGAATTGGAGAACAGTTGCCCCCCTGGCTTTGAAACATCAATGTTTTGCATAGAAGTAGTTTTCGTTGTTTACCAATAATGTATGCATTGTGCATGTGCCGTTTGCCTCTCCGCTGGAAAAATTTGAAATGACGGGTCCTGCAGAGATGAATTGACAACATCCAATGAAAGAGCTTCAATTCATGCAGACATCTTTATTTAAAATGAAGCACTGTATAAATATTATAAATAATTACAATAAATAGATAAAAGTGGTGAAACACGCCGTCTAATAATACACACTAAATGCAAAACACTAACACATTAAAACCGCTTGTAAGCAGCTCTAGTACGAACGCATGGGGGAAGGGCAAACTTTCTTCTTAATTTTGTAATAAAATTGTCACAACAAGTACAATCGGGACTTGAGCCGAAGCTTCTCTTCCCCTTATAATAACTTTCAGAAAGTAGTCTGTCTGCGGTCGGTTTTTTGAAGCTACTCATCTGAGCATGATAGTAGCTGGGATTAAACACAGTTGTATTTCGTGCTGCTCGTCTATTCCGTACAATTCCAGTAAACATGTTTTTTTCGAAATTCCAATTATACCACTTGTTTTTATTAGCAGATGTTTGCTCTTGCGGCGAGCGCACATCATTTTGTACCATTTCGTAGTCTAAATTGATCCTCCTGGGGGTTACTTCTACCCTGCACATTGGACTGACTGGAGACGTAAGTACTCTTCGCTGTGGGTTACAAACCATACTTTGACTATTGAAAGAGCTAACCTGAGCTATTCCTGAAGTAGTTTTCGGAGTTATATCACTCATACTTTCCGAAGTTGGGGACTTTATCTTTTGTTGAACAGATTGAGTGTCACTCCACCAGTTGAGTTCCATGACATTTAACAGCCACACAAATCGTTCTGATATTTTCCAGAATGCATCGATACACATTTCTGCAATATCTTTCATAAAAATTAAATAAATTAATGCTGGTATCACCCATAAACATAAAGCCATGCTTCCAAAATCTACTATATAAGATAAAAATGCTGCGAAACGATTTTGAAGAGCCTTTCGGGGTGAAGCTTTAGTTTCCTGCAAAAAAGGAGATCAGATAAAAGTGCATGAATATATTTTTTTGTAATCAGTACAAACTTAAATTTCAGAATTATTGACATTTTTTTAAGCTCACAATTTTTTAAAAACTAGTATATGAATTTACGAAAGTTGTATTTAGGATAAATTTTAATTAAATTTGAAAACCTAAAGTCAATTTCATCAGATTTGGGGAAACAAAATATCCTCTCAAATGGATTAAATAGGGTTTATTTTTTGTGCTAGTTGCTTTATATTTTCTTGCGGTCTGTATGGGCTGTTTTATAGTAAAAAACCCTTTGATTTGAAAAAAAAAAAAGAAATATTGAGCCAAAAGAAAGTTTTAGACTATATTTACAGAAGAGGTTGACTTGTTACTGACTGTGCTTTTACCATTTTGTTTTTATGACAAATAGAACTATTTTGGGGAAATCTTTTCACTTTTATAGCTTTAATCGTCTGAGTACTGAGAAATTTGATTGTATATATGCGAAAAGTTCAGAATGAATTAAGTTTTTTTGGTAAATAATAGAAACTTATAACTACCTTATATGAAAGGAATTTTCACCTTTTAAAATATTTTATCTTCTCTTATTATACTTGTAAGAACATTAGATGTACAAATTATAAGATTCAAATATACGTAATTCACAAATTGAAAAGGATCGTTTAATTCCATTACTATTTTTTAACTGCATACATTGACGGTTAAAATTATAAGGGCAAAGAAAAATTTACCATAACTTAGTTGCATTTTATCGGAAAGTTTTGAACCTTTGACTTTAAACTGATAAAATAATTAAAGATTTTTAATTAAAATATTTATGTACTTTAATTTGCCTATAAACAGTTCGGTATTACTTGCTAGAAACAGAAAAATCCGAAGCGAATAATGTCGCTATCTTTTTAACGTATGTCAGCTCATGAACAGCGGGAACAGCGCGCAAAAGGACTTTTATTGAGTGGGATTTTAGAAAAAATCCGGAATCACGCAATCCCGCGCCTTAAAGCGAGCCCGAGGTGAAAGACAAAATTTGTTTGAAGAAAACTAAAGCTAGAGAATTCTTGAGGGAACGTGAAGTCACAAAATCTTCCTTATCTTGCAACTCCGAAACACGTGTACGCAATTTTCGTTGCTATTTGACATTTCATCTTTATTTGTTCCATTGCTTAGATATCTCTATGGTAATCACTTACAATTTACTTTCGACCTTTATATAAATTTAGATTTGTGAGTGTTATATTTTCTGCATGATTAGCTATATCTATTCTGTAACACCCTACGGGTAGATAATGTCCTTCGAAGAAACAACGAACCACACAGTGCCAACATTTTTTTCTGGTTTGGAATGAAATAAACACCGGTAGATACTTCAATTGTTGCTACTAAGGGATATGAAGTTTCGCAATTTTGTTTGAAGGGAAAGTAACTGGTTTATTCCAATGCTGGTCATAAATTTAGAACTGTTAGGGGAGATTGGGATCCAGTGGGGAAATTTGAATTTTTCCTATAGCTCAAATACTAAAAATAAATAAAATCATGCCATATTTCAGTTAACATGGTAATGTCGTAGAGGCTAGTTACTGCAGCTTTTCATCTTGCAAGAAAGATGAAATATTTTTTATTTCTGTAATCACTGCTGTCTAATTTGTGAAAATATTACCTGTTTGAATTTGAGGTATATATTATTCAATAATCAATATAAATAAATGAATTTAAAGCGGAAATATTCCCCATTTTCATACATGTTATGTTCTCTTTTTCACCAATAAATTTTGTGCAACTTATGCCCCTTGATTTAAAAATACTGCTTTGGGACATTTCTGCTTAAACATTTTCCACTATAAAGTAAGCATTGCATGATAACGCTAGTTTTTTAGAGCATTAAGATTAAAATTAACTTATTAATGAATATTGGTTTTAACGAGGTTTACTTGAACTGTATTTTCAGTGGCATTTACATACTTGTAAGGAGTGAATTTAGTAAGGCACATTTATCTGCTGATATATTATTACTAATTTCCTATGAATTTTGATTTGAATGCAAAATTAAATATTCTGTATTTCTAAACATGTAACAGCCCTGTGAAACTACCAAAACATGGCTTCTAACTGTTCAAAACCAATACCCAGGAAAATAATGCAATTTTTTGAAGACTTCCATGTTTTTCTAAGTTGAAAATAAAGTTATTACCTTATTCGTTACTGTTTACCTTTTAAATTCTACCTTTCCAATTTTCTCATCCTTTAACGTATTTAATAGTTCTTTTATTTTCAACGCATCAAACGTTGTGTCAAATATTTTTTTCAACTTTCACACGTGCTTTATTACTATAACTTTTAAGTCTTGTTTAAAAACTGCTTTCATATGTTGTGTGCAATGTATACTTCAACCTGTATTTAATAGTACTGATAGGTTATCACAATACGGCTGATATTTATGAGCCTTTCTCAATATCTCAGTGCGCCCCCACATGGGGCACAGTGTAGAAACTTGAGAATTTTTCGAAAATCAACCTTTAAAAACGGAATAAAACAAGAAACTTATTCAAAAAATTTCATTGACCTGCTGAAGATTTTTATAATCATGTGTCTACCATATAAATGTGTTTAAAACTAAAATGAAAGAAATTGTAACAAAAAATAAAAACTATTCCACTGCTCTCCCCTACATTGAGGAAGTACAAAATATGCACTTATTCACTTCATCTCTGAAAATTGATTTTAAAAATATCGGCTTGATCTATAATAGCTGCAGATTTACCTAAAAAGTAAGTCGTTACGGGAATTCATTTGACTTGAATATACGAAATACATTTCAATATATTTAAAATACCTTCGTTGTATAAAATGAGTCACGTTTTTGTTTCTTAACGTATGAAAAATGCGAAAATATATACCAGAAACTCTCATACTGAATAGTCTTTTCATCTTAAAATTCGGGAATGTTTTTTTCGTTACAGGTGCAGTTTTATCTATCTTTAGAAGGCATTTGAAAATCAGTGTGTTGAAATTGTTCGGCACTGCCTCGAAACATCTGAAAATATTTTATGTCTACAGCTACCACGGTTATATTTGCTAGTTTTCATCTACTCATCAATAAATCATGTGTTTTTTTTGTAGTGACAGTCAGATTTTCAATCTAAAATTTATAAAACCTTTTTTTTTTGAATATTTCTGCAAAGATATTCGTCAATTAAATCATCGTGATGCTCTTAACTAAGGAGGTATTAATAAAAATTTTGTAAGGAAGGCAATTTTATGTCAAAAACAAATAGGTAGAAAGGGTAGAAATGCACTTTAAGTGCATAAACTAGTAAAGATAATAAAAAAATACATGCAATTGTTAAGTTAAAAATGCAATTAGTATTCTTTGCTCTGTTAAATTTAAAAGTACAAATATTTGTACGGGAAATTAATTTTTGAAAATCAAAAATTTCTTTAACGCGAATAAAAAATTTGCATTTATAGATACCCTTAAATAGTTTTAATTCTCATTAATTTCAAAGATTTTGTAACTCTCCGAGAAATAAGGAACTAAATCGCCGAATTTCAAGTAGCAATGTTGAAAACCAAGAGTTACAAGCTAGATTATCATACTTCTACACTATCTCGTTTTGGTTTGAATACGTTTTTTTTCACTGCCGTGTTTCGAGTAAAATCATAAGGTAGAAAATTGAATAGGTAGGTTCCCTCTCCCATTTCTTTTTGGGCGTGGAGGGAGGGGGTAATCAGCAATGTTAAAAGTATTTTTCACTTGACATCTTTCCACAAACAGGGCGCATCTTCCCTTATGACATCCCTTGGTACTTAGCTTAAGGCGCCGTAAGTAAGGATTGCTAACTGTCTTAGTTTCAATTTTCTTTAATAGCTTGCATATAACTATTGTTCAGCAGAGTGCGCGACTTAATATTATGGTAAATGTTATTTTTTACTGCAAACTACACTGCTCAAAACAATTAGGGGAGCACATGGTTAAGAAAATTACGCAAAAATGTCGTACAAATAAGTAACATAAAATGAATTATCCATAATTTAAAGCCTACCAAGAAAGGAAAGAAGAAAACTTTATATGCAAATCAAAGTTCAGGACGTCAAAAACTAGAAAAAGGTTTGTTACAGGATAAACTTGATGGATTTGGTTAATCTGATGCAATTTCGTCCACGTGACTGGCTGGGTCTAAACCTAACAAAAATCGTTTATTCTGTTCCTCAAGAGAATGCATTTTTTCAACGCTTTAACACTTTCAGTTAACTTTTGATGCTCGAATACAAGTTAGATCTTATGTAAGCCATTACATTAAGCGATTATCGGTATTATCGCATTAAATACTAACTTTAAGCATTAATTAGATCACAACAAGAAAAACACTAAAGTTTCTTTAGCGGGAATCACAAATAACAAAATTCGTTCAACGCAACTTGCCATCCAACTCCAGCTTTTACTCTCCATTCAATTTTGATCGGAAAACATCAGTGAGCTGTTATTTCTGGCAGGTAGTTGTATGAAAAGTTGAAGTTACGGATGAACTGGACTTTTCCTACATGCTATACCCGCTTCAGATGCGACTTCAAAAATTTCTTTTCGTGGGTCTGCACCCACCCAATAGAACATTACTTGATTATACTAAGAATTATTTTGGTATGAATACAAAGATTCTAGAAATAAAATACTCCTATTTCAGGGACTGAATCTTTACTTAGTAATTAGGTTGTATCCGAAGCGATCGATCATCTTGTGCTTATATATTTGGCTAAACAGACATCATGAAATGCTCCTGATGGTCACCGAGTAATGAAAAATTTTGACATCATTGGTGGGAGCATCATACCGATAAAAACATCCATGCCTTAGATTTAATTAAGAACTTTATTTCAGAATTTGAATCCAAGGCTGCTCGGCTATACCGTTGGGCGACGGATAAAATCTTGTAATGACTATGGACTTAGCAAGAAATATTATTAAATGAGCTTCACAAGTGTGGGTGATAAATTGTAAGTTGTTCTGTTGGTTTGTTTCAATACGTTTTGAGGGATCAAATTGTAACATCTAATTTCATAATATATTTTCTACTCTACAATGCAAAACTGAATTAAATCTTTAAGCGCATTTCAATCGAAAATTATCTTATTAGACATACCGTAAAATGGGGTGTATAGGAACAGCGGGGTCAATCGGAACAAAACTTCCCAACCGTACAAAGAAATTCTTCATAAATATACTATTGGGTATTTTTCGCCATGAATTTTTTTTTTAGAAAGGTAAGATCATAGGAAGTAGGAAAAAAATACTTTTGTTAATCTGGCAACGCTACTGGCTTCTAAAGAGGGCTGCACGTTGAATGCTAGAAAACATCACATTTTCATAGACTGCAAAACTTCATATGCAAGAACAAACCTTCTTATATTTAAAAACTATGAGTGGTATGTTTCAATTATACATGTATCTGAACAACAGAATACCACATTAGAATTTACATTTTTTATAAATTGTGTCATAAAAGTGAAGAATTCTGAAAAATGCCATTGGAAAAAAATTTGCGGGGTGAATCGGAACACTTAGTTCTGTTGTTCCAATTCAAACTTATTTGAAGAAAATTGTTTGAAAAATCAAGATTCTAACCCCAATTCTTCTAATCAAGACAGGGACAAGGATTTATTACTGTTTATCCCTTTTCGTGAGCAACTAGATCTTAGAATGACAAAAGTTACAGATTTCAGAAGATTTTTTCTCCAGGAGACTTTTTTTTACTTAAAATAAAAGGGAGAAAGTCACATAGACTTTATGTAGTAAACGTCCAGCACACAGACAGTGATAAATAAGCGAAAAAATCTTCCAGGACAATCCCCGAAACCCAGAAATTTCAAAAAACTAAAGAAAAGGCAGAGTTCATCCCAGGAGATGTTATGAAAAAACTTAAGCCAAGTCACAATTGCTAGTTTTAAGGACAAGTACATATTTGTGGACGACATGAGTGACTTCCATTCATGTTAAATCTTTGCATTTCAATTCAAAAGCTTTTCTTAAAATTACTTTTCATTTTTCATAAGTTCAAAATTATTTTGAATTTTCACAAATTATAAACGTTTACTGGTACTGAAATTATGCATTTATTTGACAGTAATTATATGTTCTTATTCTCCCCCATCAATATTACTCATGTTTGTGAGACCTATTACAGATTAAATTGAAAAAAAAATAAAAATTTTAACAAGTGTTCCGATTGACCCCTATCAGCGGGGTGATTCGGAACACCCATAATTTGCTATATATTTTAATAATAATTGCTCAAAATCTTTTGTCTTTGCTTGGAATATCAAAAGTAAAGCAAGACCGAAGTTTTTACCCAGAAAATCAAATTAAAAAAAAATCTTTTAACTGCTTTTTTTACAATCAAAGCTGAAAAGTGTTCCGATTAACCCCATTTTACGGTACACATTTTTGTAATATTTTTGTATTTGTTTTTAAGTACTAATCTTGGTCATAGAACGTATATTATAGAGAATTATGAACACTGAGACATTTAAAGCATAATTGTGAAGTTGCGAAAGAATAGAAAAAAAAATTAATCTTTCGGTTCGTTTTTTTCCATCCAATAAAAAGTGCTTTTAAATGATGGAAGCACATTAAATGAAGTCGTGTGCAGCAATATTTAATATTTCGTCTGGACATCGACTTAAAAATTCATTCAAAATTACAATCATAGCGGCTTCAAGTTTTATTTTTATTTTCCGATTAATTTTCACTTTGTTCTGTCTGAGAAAAACAGAAAAAACGAAAACAATCCCATTATGGAAATTGCATTAATAAGAAAACCGCATAAAATAAGTAATATTTTCTCAGTTGACATTACAAAATTTAAATATTAAAATATTCGCTTGCGTAATATTTTCCTTCTTAAAACACGATTGCTCAAAATAAATGATTTCTCTTCACGTTGTCTTTATATGCAAATTACTTTGTTTTCTTCGCTCTTTTTCTTCCACATTTTAATACATCGACGGGCATATTGAAATGATTCAAGAAATGCGAGAGCAAAGATAGCCAGCCATGTAAAGGATTTAAAATGACGTGCTTGCTATTTCTATTTCAAACAACTTTTGCTTTTGGAAAGACTAGAAATGAAAAATCTTATTCTTATTCAGTTTTTCATTTTCTCTTAAACCAGGAGCTTGAATGTATTCATCTTTTCAACTTAGTGATTTTTCTTTCACCCCGTGATGTTTATCAATCAAAGCTTCGACACTTCTTTTCAGTCATTTATCTAAATAACTTTGTAGATATTTTCCTCAGTTTATTTCCACGCTCCGTGATTGTTTTAAATTCGTCCTATCATTTTGTCGCTATTTTGTTAAAGTGCTTACTTGAGACGAAGTAGTTTTTGTCACGCAAAACAGCTACAGTTGAGAGAATAAGTTTTTGAAGTCAGTCAAGATTTGTGATTTAAATTTTAACAATCCAGCTTCAAATAAAGTAAAGAAGCTCAGTTTATAAAATGTATTTCAATTTGAAATAGAAAAATACTCCTTATGGAAAAGTGTTTTAGATTAGCTTGTTTCGTAAGCAGCGTTTATGCTTACGGGGCATTTCACAGTATTAAGCTGTTACGGACTCTACACTTCAGAGATATGTTTTAGCCTCCTCTCATGATTAGAGCAAATATTCAGACTAAACTCGTTGTAACTTTATGGTCCTATGCGTACTTATCACAAAACATTGAAAGAACTTTGGATTTGTTTTGAATTTCTGAAAATATAGGAGTATATATGGCATGTTACGGACTCTACGCACAAAAGATATGAATATTTTTGCTGAAACGAACTTCAAATTTTCTGTGAAAGTAACATCTATTCCTACCTAATGAAGCTATTTTATTACGTCTCAGTTTATCTATAATGCATTTACATACCAAAATAATAATTAAAGAGTCCAAAAATATTTTTTAAGGAATTATTTACTAACGAACTACCCATTTAAGAGCGCGTTACGGACTCTACATATTTGTCACGTTTGAGTATTGTTTAAATTATTGGTACTAGAAGCTAAACAACAACACAATATTATTGTTTTTTAGTTTTAATGATAGAATCAACTGTCATGGCTTTTTTTCCATCATACGCAAAAAAAAAAAAATGTGCTCAGGAGTCAAGAGGTAGAACTCCTAGTAGAACAGACAGCGGTACACATGTCAGTTTCTTCAGTTTGTTTTTTGCATTGTCTTAAATTTATTTCTAAAAAAACAAGGTACCAATTTGAATTTCACAAGCGATTTTCTTTTTACAGTTGAAGAACCTTGAATTAGTTGAGGAGATCGGTACTAGACTCTTTTCGATAAATCAAGATTTCCCGACAACAGCGGGATATTTAAGAGGGACATTTTGATGGGCGGGGAGGAATGTTGTTTTTTAGCCAAAACTTTTAAAATTGCATTTTTCAAGGTAACTTAAATTTTGAGTAAATTCAGGTAAAAATATTAAAGTATTTTAAAATGTACCAAAATCAACAGATTTAGTAAACAGTATTTTATCAAATGACAAATTTAGCAAGTTTATTTTTTATCAACTTATGTTTATTTTCTTATCAACGTTGCTTAAGAATGCTCTTTTCTGCTAATTTTTTTAAATTAAATTTTAGAAATTAAAGACAATAAGTTTAGATGGCATTAGTAGTTTTCTATGAGGAAGGGAGGGGGGGGGCATGGCTCTCCTATCCATTTACATCCTTAAAGGGACCAAACATAATCTAAAGCTATGTTTTAGAGCCTATATTTCAAAATGTTTACACCAGTTCCCCTAATTTATGTCCAAAAATTACATATCCTCCTTCCCTTTTTGGGAATGATCTCCCCTCCTCCTACAAATAAAAAATACATTAATATAAAAAAGATAGAATGTGGATCTGCCCTTGGATGGAATAGAGGTACCATTAATGTGTAAAGATGAACAAAAGGTTTTTGCTGCGTAAAATAATAAAGACTTAACCCATTTATGCCCAATTTTTTTTAACAATTTTTTTAAATTTTTATCTGCTTAAAACTTACTTGGTTTACATACATTTTAATTGGTTTAATTCACATAATTGGTATTAATTCACATTTAAATGGTTTACATACATTTTACTCTTAAATTAGTTCGCCGTTGCCATATTTATGAAGTTATTTAACGTCCTGTTTATGGGATATTTTGCAGATATGTGAGCAAAATACGACCTTACTTGACTTTACTTTTGCAAAGTAACATTACAGAAGGCATCTGTGATCAATTTTAAGCAAATCATTTTAAAATAGTTTAATTTTATGAAAAAAAAGTTCGCAAAAAACACTTACTTTCTGTGGCTACCCATGCTGGATCGTTGCTTGACTGATTTGTCTGAAAATAGCTGTCAATAAATAAACTCTAATGTCCAAATAGTGGCTCTAACTGGTTTTCTCAAGAAGGACTATTTAACTTGTGAAAAACAGCTTTAGTAAAATGATATACTCATTACAGGTTTTTGTATGCAGTAACTAACAAGCGTCCCGTTTTTAGGCTACTGGGCATTATTGGGTTAATCAGCAGTTTTCATTTTTCGAATAGAATTTTTTTTTTAACTTAACAAATTTAACTCATCCCAAAAGTAAACTGTCAAAGTCAAGAAACTAGTGAATTTATTGATCACTCCAGTTTAATTTCTATACTAAATTGCTTAAACATAGATTTTGAACTGAATTAAGTAAAAAAGTAACGTCAAAAATTGCTCCTAATTGTTCTCTTTTGTGTAAAAACCCTGTAAGCAATGAGGAGAGGGTCTTAAATGCGTAAAATGAATTGTTCCTTCAAACCTGCATCATTTTAAACCAAAAGTTGGATCCAGAACCAAAATATAAAAGCTCATGGAATATTCAATCGTTCTACAAAACAGCAGCAGCCATTTTGTCCTGTACGTGGCAGCTCAGATTTCTTCAAAAAGGCATAATTTTAAAACAATGAACAAAATTTTTTGCTTAAAGAATCAAATATGTTTGATTTCTTAAGCAAAAAAATTTTGCTCATTACCCTTTTAAATACTTTTAATTGAATATATGAGCTGTCACATGCGGGGTGATTGTGCAATCAAAATTCTTCTGAAAGTCTATGTTAAAGTTTCTTTTTTTAAAGTATAAGTTGTAATGTCTTTCAAAGATATAGCTTTTAGTTTTTTTAGGTCGTACGATAAAGGATTATACAGTGCATGGAAGATAATTAAGAACTCATCTTGTATGATAGTGTGAAAATGTTGTCTAAAATAAACAAGAGTGGGAAGTTTATGTGATCAAATAAAGCTTTTATTCCTGCTATCAACTTCACATACATAAATTTAATTTATAACAGTTCCGAGACCAAGTCATTCGAGCATACAGGTAACAGAAAAATTAAACGCCCCCGTGTGAACTGTCTCTCCTAGTCGTTAACTCTCAAAATGCGTGTGAACGATTAAAATATTAAAAAAGCCTCAGCATAACTGAGATTCGAACCATTTGTTTGGTTTTAAGCATTACTTCTGAAGGATTATTCAGAAAAGATAGTAGCATTTTTATTTGGAAAACTTGAACATTAAAAAAAAGTGCCTAATTGGCATTCAAACACTAGCATATTTATTAGATTCCGTTTTTTTTTTACAAGCGTGGCAATCTGTTTAGCAGTAAAGAAACCTGAGATATTAATATTTAGGGAAAGACGATTTCTTTAGTTTGGTGTACATACCAGATGGGATGAGGTTTCCATTTTTCCCCCTTTATAATTAAAGTTTGTTTCTATTTTAATTTAAAAGTTAAAAATTGTTTTTATTTCCTAAATTAATGATTTATCGATTGGCATGTTTAAATTGCATTAATTTTGTATGAAATACTACACCATGTGGAATTATCACTTGCAAAATATTCTAAAATTTCCTTGTGGTATGTTTGGTAATCAAACACATATGAGATATCTATATGTTTTAGATAAAATAGTTTAGCATGAACTAGTTAACTCATGAGATCATCAATTTAGAACTATAAATATTTTTCTTCTCACTCATTCATTCAATTTCATTAATAACATTTATAGGTAAGCCAGCATTTGTCTCCGAAGGCTTCTGAAATGATACCTGTTTGTAATTAATTTTACCCTTTCTAGGCAAATCCGAAGTATTTTCTAGCTTCGAATAAACTTATCTCGTCAATCGAATCCTCTGTTTGTGGCATCCCGCTAAGTAGCTGATGGATTGTATTGTGCAAGGTGCAAAACTATTCTCTTAGTCGTGGATGCTAATACAACTGGTATATAGTCAATAAATCACTGTCTTTTCCAGTAATTAAACTTATTTGAGCAACAGGTGTTCGTGCCTCTTGTGTATATAAATATTGAGTCTGAAACAGTCACTGATAAAAATGATGTGGCCGCATAAAATATCGTTTTTTTTTTGCTATGTGACTTTTCTTTTTAACTGAAATAGCAAAAACATTCTAATTCATGTGTGGTAACAAATTCAACTGACGAGTAACACTGTAAACAACGAGACAGTGCGTGCGAGAGTAATTTTCAATGTTAAAAAAGCAGAAAATTCGTAGCTACGATTACCATTTGAGACCAAATTTATTTTTGATTAGTTATGCACAATGCAACATTTGTTACTCATATGGGAAACGATTTGACAGTAAAACTGATCTGAAAACTTTAATTTTACTTTGAATTTTCCATTTTTGGAATTTATTCTTTATTTACAGTTATTTAGCTTTTGATCTAGCTACATTAGATTTAGTTTTTCTCCTTTTCGCAAGATCTCCTGATTTTATGACAGGATGACTTAATAAAATTTTTGGGTACACTACTTTAAAATTTGTAGGATAAAATGTTACAATTTCTTCCTCATCTATATCGTCCATTGGTGGAAATAATGGTACATTTCAAACATTTGAAAAGCATTAACTACTCGATCAAAATATAAACACCATCAAGAGCTTTAACTTTGGGCCACTTTTTCCAATTTTTGAACACCTTTCCTATATCATTTGAGATGAATTGGACGGGAATTTTTCTTATTATAACTGCACATCTCAGAAATATGTATACTGTGTTTGAAAAAAATATGGGTACCTAGGGTAAAGAGTAGATAATTTTTTGTGTTGTAAAAAGTTGTTTTCACGAATGGATCAAAATTGTGCCACCAGCTTTTTTAATTAAAAATGCAGTTCAATTTTGCAATGTTATCATATTGTCACATTTAGTTATTAATCATTGAAATAATTTGAATTAAAAATGATTATTTCGGTATTTATTTATCCTCAAATTTTTGGCAGAAATGTTTTTTGAGTATCAACTTTATTTAACATTTTAATATATATGGTAAAATTTTACCGAACATTTAAGTTATATACTATATTTTTTAACTTTTGAAAATAGTTCCTAAGATAGTTGACACATTTCAAATTTTTAAAAAGAATTTAACTTCATTTAAAAAGGCTCTAGTAGAAGGAGCAGACATAATTTTTTGAAAAATTAAAATAAAAGCAAGCAAAATAATAAACCTTCATGTCTTAACATTAGTTAGAAATAAGTTATTCCCAATTCTTTAATGAAGCTCCATAGGTAGTCATTTAATTTGATTTTTGCGTAGTTCCAGTAAGTTCCGCCCTGCATTTTCCTAATGTATCTTCTAATGTTTGAATAGGTCGAACAGAAGAACAGAACTATAAAACCGTATATTATTGGTAAACAACTAAAATATATAGTTTTTTAGTTATTAAAATTGGTGGCACAAAGTTTTAACCTCTTTTAATCACTAACTTGACATAGCACCAAAAATAATTTGTGCTATCACTGGTTCCGATTCCTACTCGTCAATGACATAAAATTTTTCAAGAACTTAAAGTATGTAGAAAAGATAGTTTCACACGACACTCTCACAAGAATGAAAAAAACCAAGTGCAACACCGCATTTACATTCGAATTTCTAGTCACCACGAAAAGACTACATAGATTTAAAAATATACATCACTTTCTACAAGGTATTGTTGCCCTGTAAAATATTTCCTATATATAAGATTTATTTACAGTTGAACAGCTGCTATGTTGCCCAAGTCAAAAAAAGCTGTTGTGTCAGAGTTTGTGCGCTTGACGGTATTGCGTAAAACCGTGTCTTTTTCTACATATGCATCAAAAGAAAACGAACACACGAGTTTAAAATACTTATTTAGAAACTTTTTCGTTTTTTTAATCAAAAATGTAGATATAAAAGCAATTTGTTTTATACAACTTCATGACGCTGGAACTATTGATTTTAGCATTGAGAACTTTACATAATAAATCATTTAAATCTAGTCAAAGACTAGCGAGCAAATTAACATAAAGTTATGCAAAAATCTATTCAAAAGGAAAAACTGCTGGCTGAAATATTTCAAATACATTAAGGTCAAGTTTGAAAATTCTTTCAAAATTATTTTTGAGCAAAACTACGAGATGCATGAAAACATATCTCGCAATAAAAGTACGAAACAATTTTAAATGTATCTATAAGAAGCGAAATATTTTTCACGATCAATAAACTCTAAAGAAAATTTAAGGAAACATTTCAATGTAACATCCAAAACTTTCTTCGGCAAATCTGCTTAGGACAGGAAAAATATTTATTTTATGCTCTTGGAGACATTTCGAAAGGTACAAATGTAGTAGTAAATAAACATTTTTTTCTACCAAAATACAAGAACTATCTTCACATTTTATCTCCGATTACTATGTATGTTCTTGCAAGAAAGTGGTTCGACAGCGGGGTTATTTCATCTACTCTGCTTTTACCAGGATTGAGGTTTTATAGTGTTTGGAAAACTGATCTGCGTGTACTAAGACTAAGATTTTGTAATATTTTATGAAGCGAGATTTTTATCGTACGCTATTCTGTTACATAGAAATAGAAAAAATGTAATTACATCGAAGCAATGCATTTAAATAGGCATTACATTTTATACGACTTGAACACAACTTATTTGCGCAACCCAAAATATCTGTAAATAAAATTGATACCGATTTGAAGAAAGTAGCATTGCAACAGATTCGTAACAACTGACGATTGGAGTGCATAGTGCTTGTGTTTTATGTTAATGTCAGCATAGTTGATCCGTATAGAGCCACTAATATTAAGTTTTCGTACAGCTAAAAAAACATTTACGAGGCAATAAATTGAAATTTACAAACTTAATTTTTTTGAATATTTTTTGTAGTTAAAACAAAAAAATTCCTTTTTCGGGCACTTCTTTAGATATAATTAATGTTTAGGTTATGAGCACTTGCTAATGAGCGAGGTTTTTTTTTTGGTAACTTAAATGGTTAGGTGGGTATATGTATTCGCAAAATTATATTTCTTGTGCACTCCACAAAACTTTGCAATTGAAAGAGGCTTATTTCCAAATATTTCTGCATTGCTTATATAAATACAGCTGGAAAAGAACTAAATATAAGTATCATATGTCTATAAAGTCATTTCAGCGATTAAATGAAAATTCAAATTCTTCTGGAGTATAAGATATCCAACCAGTAAAGGATTAATAGAAGGTTTTATTATATTGCTTTTATCTACCGCCAATTAAACCCTGATATGCCCTTAAAACTGTCAGGTCTTATTAGGATATTACGATCAAATCACTAGGACTTTGAACGCCTACTAATAACGTATAGCCAATTATGAAACCTAATGACGTCCCGCTAATATTTACCTAATTAAATAGTGGCTGTGTACGTTGAAAGGTTCCACACAAGCATCAACATTGTCACTGTCGTTGCGTTTAGGTGTATTATGTCCTAACAGCGTTTTAGATATGAATTTAAGTTCAAGAACATCAACGAATGTCTCAGTCTATAAATAAAGCATTGCAACAATTTTTTTCTCAAAAACTGAAAAAAAAAAAAAAAAAAGCCATTATGATTTATATACAAGGATCGTTATCTCCAAGTTTCGTTTAGTGTTAAACAGGTCTCAGTTCTGGAACACTAGTATATATTTTTTTCAATCTGCACCCCTCCCCTTTTTTTAACTGACTTTATAACTACGTTTACAATGGAAATTTAGTGACCTGGGATCAAAGCGGGAAATAGCAGAAAAAGCTTTGCTTTCAACCGCAAAGGATCTGGATAAAGTTTTCCCCGCACAGGGATTTTTGAAAATCAGACCTGCATTAAGGTTTGGCTTTTGAGTCAATGTAAACTGCCTCAATATATCCACTCTGGTATAAATAAAAGGTTGGTTTATTTATAGTTTTTCCTTTCTGATAAAAGAATAGCAAAATGTGCGTCGAAATGTTGCAGAGTGTATCAAATCGATGATATACTAATTACAAAATTTTACTACTGGCTTCAAATCGGTTAAGGTATATGTACACACTTGAAATCTCAAAATTCGTCCAAAATATCATTTTTTTTTATTTTCTTAAAATGTTCTCCAATCTGTTAGCTTTCCAACAATACTAAGATGTAGTCAATATTTGAAATATTTCTCGAGTTACAAGGGTTTTTCTTTTGGTGTTGCCATTGCTTACAAAGTGTTTCGAAATCTTTAAACTCAATTTCTGAAGCATTGCCATTTTGCCATATGCTGCATTCTTCCAAACATAACTACACAACAGTGAATTCATCTACCTCAATTATTTTAGTACCATTGGATTCTGCATAGTTGAGCAGATGTGGTCTGCCTCAATCAGAGCTGTAACTGGAAAAGTACATTTTTAATGGATTTTTAAAATTCAAGATTTCGGGAAAAATCTTGATTTTTTTTGTCCTTCTGTAGTTAAAACTATCAGTAAAAAAATCTACTTTCTCTAGAATCTTTATTGAGGCAGACCACACGAAGGGTAATATTAGGAACATTTTTTTGACAAAAATTGTGTTCCTAAACCAATTTGCTTTTAAGATATCGTGTTTAGAAAAATGTGCTAATTAGCTCATTAAATCTTAATTAGTTACTATTTATTTAAGTTTTTTTTTCAGATTTTTATATCTAAAAGGTTTTAAACATACACCAGACACCTACTGTTAAAAAATTGGATTTTTAGAGTGAAAAATTAAAAAAAAAATGTCCAAGTGTGTATGTATACCTTAAATATTAACGTAGCTTATTCAAGTAGTTTAAACTACTTGATTCAGACCTAGTTATCGATAAAGTGCGCTATTTTCGGAATATTTTAGTAATGCAGCACATCAAAGGAATGTATTCAATAGGCTGATGCTATCAAATTCTTCGTGATATCATACTCCGTCATTAGAAGGCGACTAAAATAGAGTACCTATGTTGAATAGTTTAACACGAAACGGCTATAAATAGGATACTTCGACAAAATTTACGATGTTATGTACCTGCTCATACGGGAACCTTTCACATAATTGGAATAACTGTTTATATAATAAATTTGAGACACTTCTACAACGGATGTATAACACTATAGAAAATCTAATGAAATTTTCGAAACTGCAACCTTGCGTAATAAGAATACTCTTGAACTTTATTTTCTCCGTGCTTAATTTTATGAGGCCTCTTGGGTATTGAATGTTGAATCGCAAATACTTCAGATTTATTTCACAAAACTTTATGAAAATACGGATTAAATATTTCTAAATATAGTCAAAGCATGTGCAATGATGAATGATAATAGAAGATTAGCACATGCGAAAAAACTTTTTGAAAAAAAATATTTGGTTAAAATCTAATGAATAATAACGTTTTTCCCAAACAATGTGTCGAAAAGATATGCGAGGAAATACTGCTCTCCCAAGCGTCAAATAGATTTTGCAGGTTGAGTATATTTTGTTCAATACGTTTTTACGAATCTTAGAAATAAATTTATTTCATGAGAGTCAGCATAAGCGTGCAAGGTGACTGATTTTTCCCCAGCACAAGTTAAACTTTTCACAAGATTGAAAACAGATTACACAGATTAATTAAAAAAACCTTAATACAAAACATAAAATTTAAAACTTAAGTCAATGAAGCAAATAAAATCAAACTGATTACACTAAGTAAATAATGCTTTTGTGTGCTAATGTAATTGTTATATCACAAAACACTATTTACAAGTTTTTGGTACATAAATAATACTTGCTGTCGGCATAAGTTGTAAGGGGTATTTCACTAAAGGACACTTGGTGTAAAATTTTATTTACAGCATGAAAATTTACCATATGCCGTTATTAAAAAAACTTACAGAAAATGGAAGCGTGAGCATGAAATACAGCTTTAGTGGCTAATATCAAGTTATAAACTAAAGGTCTTCCAATTTTCACACTAATTAGTGACAAATCAAGTACTTTTGTAGTTAGTCGTTTTGGATAGGATATGGTATTGCACCAAAATAGTAAGTACAAATTTATATTTTTTTTTATGATGGTGAAAAGCTCTTTAGCTGACCCAAACTAAGCATTCGCGCTCGACAACAGGAATTCATAAATCTGGGTTCGTTAAGTGTAATGCTTCGAAACATAAGCAAAGTGTGCAATTTTACGCTTCATTTATAGCGATGAAACATCTTTAAATGATTCCTTAATTATGAAGTTCGACAATGTATTAAAGTTAAGGTATACCAACAGAAAAACACTTAAAAATATGATTTTTCAACGCTAATAACATGATTAAAGAGACTCATGTTAGTGAGTGTATAAAGCACAGACACTCATAGAAGCAGAATGACGCTATAAACATTTGAAAAATTCAATGATAAGCTGCATTTGTATGCTTTATTGCTATTTTGAAAATGACACAATTAACGGAAAATATTAAGTCCTATTTTAGGCAGTCTAACATTTTCTTTACTGTGTGAAAATTAAAAATCTATTCTTGAAATGTACACGAAAATTAAATGTTGGTTTAAAATAATATTAATTGTGAACATTAAACTTAAACGCTAAAATCATTCAAATTCACTCACACGTTATACAAAACATTAAGTAATTTCTGTAATTGCCATTTTGCTAAAAAATAACCAAATTATGAGCATTAAAGTTGCTTATTTTTCAGGTTTAATAGTACTATTTCAAAAAGTCATGGTAATCAGCATAAACTATGTCACGCAGATGTTACTGAAAAGGAAAAAGTTAAACAAAAATGCAATGATATCTGAAAGCTATGAAACATTTATCATTCAGAATTAGATCAAAGAACGTTTTTTTTTACCCTGCATGATTTTGAAATCGCTAAATATCATGCAGTGAATCATTTAGTTATCTTTATTTAATGTATGTTTTTTGGCACATGAATACTATGAATATTACATGGGTTGAGTGTAGCTTCTGAATAAGTTGTGTTCTGTTGAATTTTTCTATGCTATCACGCAAACTTATATTTCAGAAATTAAACATCTCTTGCATACAATAAAATATATACAAAGTAAGTGCATCTATGCTGAGTAGGTTTGCAGATGTCAACCCCAATGTCAATAAGCCTTGATATCATTTTATGTATAGTATATGAAGTTTGAAGCATTATCCAATTTACTTGAGGGGTAAATTAACATGGAGCTGTTTCATGTTTCCTTTTAAACTAATACTAATTATTTCAAAGTAATTTTGTTACAGTGTGGTTGACTTCAGGATACAGCCTCGACAGAAACGCAATTACCCTTTCTATTAAAGCGAATGCTTCACTTGTGCATTATCTATTAATTCATAGGTACTTGTGGTGCAACAGCTTCATGCTTTATATTGAAAATTTTATCAATTTGTAAACATTTTTATTCATTACATTAGAAAATAACTATCAATAGTCGTAACGCTTAGAAATTTTATACATTTTACGTATTTACTCTAACTTAAAAACTACAGAAGATATATGCAAGAATAAAGTATTATTCTAGTTTCATTTTATATTTGATATTGATAAACAAATCTCAGAATGCAATTTCCGATTGATTTATGGGTGAAAATTTTCGAAAATGGTTCTTTATTTAAACACCTAATAAACCTTTAACATTTCAGTTCGGTTAGTTTTACGTACAAAGTTTTTATATCACTGAATTCATAATGTAGATTCTTTACGAAAAAAATACAATGTATTCAAAATACCGTTTAATTGAATAAGCCTAAATATGAAAGCTAAACACAAATTTCTTCTTCTAGTATCCGTACAATCATTAGAATTAACCACTAGCCACATAAATGTCAACGAAACTTCTGTAACAACTATAAAAACTTCATACATACTTGAATTTGTAAACTTATTTAATAAACTCACAGAAGATAAGTGTTGCATGACGCTATTCTTAAGGATAATATTAAAAAGTAAACCACATGTACTTCATGCACTCGCTATGGTGAAGTTTATATTCGTAAGGTATACTACTAACAAATGTCATTCTATGCAGAAAAATATTATAAAACAAGTATTGGTACTATGAAAATGAAAACAAAAAAAGCTATGCTTACCGAGAGACGAACCATTATCTATTGAAAATGACATGAAACGTATTGGGGAAAGTACTCAGCGAGCATGCGCATCTTTTTGAAACTGGTTGAGAAAGAGATTGGCTGGATCAAAATGTGTGTTGAGTTCAATTTTATCTTTGCTTTCACTACGTATGCAGAATGAAAACTACTATGTCATAGTATTGACCGATTGCTATGTAATTAATACTTATTTCGAATAAATTCATTGTTTTTTTTTGCTTTATTTTTTATTTGGAAGCTTATCAGCCTTTAAAACATTGAGGACTCTATACCAGGCGACTTGCCTCCTTACAAACACAGGACATATTACAATGCAGATGAAGGCAAGTACACTCAAGGCAAGGTGGGAATCGAACCCACGACCTCTGGCTTTGAAGACATAGCCTCTACCACAAAGTCACATAGGCCCCAATTCATTGTTTTTGAAAATCAAGAAATTATAATGTATTTAGGTGAGCGTCGAGTACAATATGAATAGTTATGTTATCTATTGTTACTATCAGACGAAAAATAATCAGAAATTCTTCGTCAAAAATATAAGGCAAACGAAACAATGTAAATAAAACAAATTGTCCAGAAAATGCTACCAATAGCTACTTCGAAGCTATCACATACACTGTTCAGGGATAGAGGCAATTTAGAATGGTCTATAAATCACTACGGTCATGATTGAAGATGTGAAATAAATATCAGATATCTATACCCTTACCGGGACTTGAGTTCGTGCTTTAAGTGCAAATTGTTGTGATCTGCCGCCTATCAGCGGAATTCAGGGGAAACGCTGCGTCTGCATAAGTGCGTTTGCACAAACAATGTTTCACAAGAATACGAAAACCCGAAAATTTGCGTGTGAAACGCACTTTTGCAGATGCAGCGTTTCACCTGAATTCTGCCCTATGTAACTGAGTGACTTTTTTGGTGCAAGAGATTTATCAGGGTTATCAGGAATCATACGACAGTGTCATAATGTAGAAAAAAAACATGTAGCTATCGAAAGAGTATTGCAAAAGACGTTACAGGACGCATAAATTACTTGTCTTCTTAATCCTGTTAACGAAATATGAGGTCTTAACCCATTTATGCCCAGTAGCCTAAAAACGGGACACTTGTTAGTTACTGCATATAAAAACCTGTAATGGGTATATCATTTTACTAAAACTGTTTTCACAAGTTAAATAGTCCTTCTTCTTGAGAAAACAAGATAGAATCACTAGTTGGACATCAGAGTTTATTTATTGACAGCTATTTTCAGATAAATCAGTCAAGCAACGATCCAGCATGGGTATAGCCACAGAAAGTAAGTGTTTTTTGCAAACTTATTTTTCATAAAACTAAACGATTTTAAAATGCTTAAAATTGATCACAGATGCCTTCTGTAATGTTACCTTGCAAAAGTAAAGTCAAGTAAGGTCGTATTTTGCGCCCATATCTGCCTAGTGTCCCATAAACAGGACGTTAAATAACTTAATAAATATGGCAACGGCAATCTATTTTACGCCTAAAATGTATGTAAACCATTCCAAGTAAGGGTTTTAAGCAGTCAAAAATTGAAAAAAATTGTAAAAAAAAACTTGGGCATAAATGGGTTAAAATGCGCTAAATTTTCTAAAGAAAATTGCTAAATTTAGCGAGTTTCAGTGAGTAATGGCATACATCTATCGCAGTAGAAGAAAAAAAAATTATAATTTTTTTTTCTGAGAGCCAGAATTCCGTTTAATATAAAAATTTGTATTCTGGAAGAGGGAATTCTAATATTTTACACCCTCCCTTTTTTTACAGAGGTACAACTGGGATTAATTGATGACTTCCTCCATATCAAATTAACTCAAAGGATTGTTCAAGCCCCATGTCTTAGTAGTAGGTTTTTTATTTTGACGATCAAAGCAAAACGTACAAAGGGAAATTCGGAGATTAAAATACATTCGTGAAAAAAAAAAAAGGAAAATTATTTCCCATACCACGATTTAGCTTAATGAATGGGTTTCTGTTCAAACCACGTCTTTACGGAAAATATTCTAATGAAGTGCAGCAAGCGGTGCCATTTTAGAGTTATAAAAAAGAAAAAAAAATGCCGTAAAACGAAATAGGAGTTTTATTTGCAATTTTCAACTTTTCTTTATAGAGGAAATGAAGTCTGTTGAGAAAGAACTTTCTAGTTAGCATTTTTTTCTTTTTTTCCGAGGATTGGGATGAAAAGGAAAGAATAGGGTTTTCTTTCCAGATTGGTAAATGAAATTTGTTTTTAAATTGCAAAAAAAAAAAAAAAAAATGAAAACTCCAAACAGTACAAAAATGTTTCTTAACTAGCTATAGTGGTTTTTCTTTTCAAAAAAGCAGCTGCTAAAGTTATTTATACCTTCAAATGATTTTTTTTACGTAATCAAGAAAAAATATGTAGAGTGACGATAATTTAGCCTAAACCTAATTTCGAAAATTGTACCCATTGGCTTCTAATTAAAAAAACTACATAAGTAGGTAACGTAAATATATTTAAAACAGCACTACAACTTTCTCCTCCAAAATAATTTGCTCGCTGAGGCTTTTATAGACGAGACAAGACAGATTAAAGTTAATGCATTTATTTTTTATTCAACGTTACTGATCGAAATACTAGAAAAGATAACCAGTGTTTTCGTAACCGTTAGTCGTAGGTAGAGACATACAAAGTATCTGGACAGTATAAAAATGTATTTTCAAAATTACTCTTATTTTGCCCATTTTATCTAGTAAGAGTTCTCTTTTTCGAAATGTGAATATACTCCTTGATGTTTTTAGAGGAGTGAAATTCATTTTGAAGCTGTGCAATATACCCCGACAGAGTTTTTATTGTCATGTTCAAGGTTGAAAAAATGTGCAGATTAATCGAATATGGCCTAGAGTATCGAAAACTGCTTTGGAGACTTTAATAACTTTAATGGAAAACGAAAACTGATTGTCCGGAAGACCCGAGACAATACTAAAGTGTTTGTTGGTATGGCAGGGCATTCAAAGATGTCAGAAATTTCTTCAATTTGTTTTCCTTTAGAATCGAGAAAACTACTATTACAGGGATTAACTAAAGAAAAAATACAACACTTTCTACTTATGAAATATGTGATGACTGGAGAAGAAGAGATGCATTTTATTTTGTTTTAGAATTTTTAATACATTGAATTAAAAAAAATAAATAAAATTAAAAAATGACATCTTGAATTCAAATTATGTTTCTCGCAATAACGAATTGCGATAGGTGTATGTGTGTGTGTGTGTTTGTGTGTGTGTGTGTGTGTGTGTGTGTGTGTGTGTGTGCGTGCTCTTTTGCCAACTATGTCCTGCATGGGCCCCCTGCAGGGGCAGGTGAGCACTTCCGAGAAGGTGGAGCACCGGGATCCGAGAAGTTGGCAGATTGCCAATCTGAAAGCGGGATTACACGACGCTTGAGGTCCAAAGGAAAACATAAAGCAATTGTCATTGCTCGATAACAAAGAAAGAGAGAGAAAAGCAAAAAAAAAAAAACATTGAAATGAAGTACAAATAATTGTTTCAATTATTTCAAAATCCATAGAAACGATGTTTTTCAAAATTGTGTTATTGGTGTCTCGCTCAGCTTTAAGCGTAAACACACATTTTAGTGCAAAAACATGTTAAAAACGGTGCTTCAATAGTAAGAAGGCAACACGTTAAATTTCGATTTTAGTGCAAAAACTAGTCAAACGACGATGCCTGTCTGGTTTCTGAGTAAATTTAAAGGATAAAAAGTAATAATGGGTCCAATGTACGGCACCTTCCCCTTCCACAAAAATTGATGGTAATACTGAACTTTAGAGAAATGCTTTTCTTTTTTTCTTTCTTTTTTAATGCGGAGAACATTCTCATTCAGGCATCAGTTCATCATTCTCATTTTTCCTGGCTCTGCTCTCCCTCAAACATTAATGTGCTGTCACACCCTTTCCTGACCACTACTACACTATGTGGTCAATATAAGTAGATCAATCGGCACACTATAAATATAAACTGAAGCTGGTTAGGACAAGCCAGATTTTAAATGAAAATATAGATAAGATCGTCAGAGACAAGTGCGTAAAAACTCAAAAAAAAAAAAAAAAAACCACCGAAGCGATATTTCCGAAATTATTTACATGTGACCAGAAAAAGGATCAGGAAATGCTACTGTAATTTTACAGCACGTAAATCGTTTCTCTGTTTTGAGCAGACTACACAAATTGCTTTAACTGGAATTCGCCCTTTTTGCTAGTTTTGTCGGATATCTCCAAATATTTTGCTCAAAAAACGATTAATTTCTATATATCTGGGATTGAAAATCAGTGTACTACACGGCAAAGGGTTGTTGATAATAAGGGTAGTTACATCGTTCATCAAAAATTAAAAAAAAAAAGTTTGGAATTAAAAAAAAAATAATAGAAAAGAAAAAACTCTGCGGTCTACTTAATACATAAAAATACCCATTTATTTTATTAGTCAATTTTTATTGTTCAGTATAATCAATTGGTTATTGTTATCAAATCACTTTTGTACTGATGTGATCATGTTAAGCGGCTATTTATTTAAGTATTATTATTATTACTTTTGCTAAGAGTCATATTGTGTTTGTTTATTTTTACTAACTTCTATAGTGGCACTGTTTTAAGGCGCTAGTGTCTGGAAATGAGTTTCAGACTACCTTAGTTTACTTTTTTTTCTTTCATAGATTTTCTGAGCAGTAAACGTGTGAGACTGTGTTGTTTCCTTCCTACTTTTCTTTCATTTTCAATGAAGAGAAAGACTCGTAAAAAAATAAAATTTTCTCGTTTTGAGTATAAAAGTGCCTACTTTTATTTTCCCAAGAGTTTTCTCTCGTGCATTTTTAAGAAAAATTGCTAAACAACTGTTTACTGTTTGGTTGGATCCCAAAACCCATTTAATATCTTGATTAAGACATTTTTCGCAAAAAATAACTGCTGTTTCCTCACTGAAATATTATTAGCAATTTAAACTGGTTTTATCTTAAATATTGTATTTTTATTTTATCGTTATTGTTTGTTTTGAATCTTGTATATACTAGCACGGTTAGTTTTGCGAGTGAAGTTTCGACAATGCTCGTTAATGGAATTTAAGTTATTCACATAGAAGCCGTAATTTCCCAATATGATGCAATGTAAGAGTATATTCAAAGGACATAATAACTTTCATGCAAATATTTGAAACAATTAGGATTTTATGAACAAACACATGAGTGGGAGATATAGTCAATTTTTTAGATGAGGTGTTGGGTAAAAAAACAAATAGAACGAAATAGTAGGACAGACTGGGGATAGTTGATCCCTTTTTTGTTAGTTAATAACTTTGGTTTCAACCAATGGAGCTAAAAAATCTCACTTTTTCACGTGGTATATTAGAGCAGTCTTTTCTCATCAAAATGCTATGCCTTTTTAAAAACTTATTTGAAATAATAAAACGTTTTTAAAAAAAACTGAAATACGGAAAAATAATCAAGTCTCTTTTATACAAGGAGACTTGATCCCGGTTTGCAAGAGACTTGACTCCAGGTGAAAAAGTGCCATAATAAGTGAAGGGCCATGGGGAAAAAAAGATGAAAGTGACCAAAAAGTGATTTTGAGAAAAACGAAGAACAAAGTTTGATTTCTCGTAGCTCCTTATGTAGTTTTTCGAATTTTCATGCACATTTCGGTCGATTCTCGTCTCCCCCCCTTGTTGTTCTATGAGATGATACTGCTCCTTCATAGCCCCTAGATAGCGCTAATATCCCAAAATTGACGAAAAGTGACTTTCATCTTTTTTCCCCCTGGTCCTTCAAGTGTTTTATATACAGGGTGTCCACTCCAATCGTGGACCAATAGCTAATTTCTAAACCGTTAGAGATAAGCATAGAGTTTATTTAGGAAAAAATCTCCAAATTACGAAAGGAATTTTGGGTCTATTCAATGTTTTTCAAAAAATCAAATTTTGAAAGAGTTACGAAATTTAAATTTTTATACAGCCCCCCAGTCCTATCAATCATATTTAGTAAAACATTCTTGACACTGTAACGTTTAAAACTAAAAAAAAATCACTCTTCTACCACAAAAATTGACCGAGTTATGACGTTTTGAAAAATCAAGATTTTGAAGGATTTCGCATACGGTCCCTTAAGCGATCTCTCGATGCCGTCATGAAATAATGCAAAATTTTGATTTTTCAAAACGTCATAACTCGGTCAATTTTTGTGGTAGAGGAGTGATTTTTTTTTAGTTTTAAACGTTACAGTGTCAAGAATGTTTTACTAAATATGATTGATAGGACTGAGGGGCTGTATAAAAATTTAAATTTCGTAACTCTTTCAAAATTTGATTTTTTGAAAAACATTGAATAGACCCAAAATTCCTTTCGTAATTTGGAGATTTTTTCCTAAATAAACTATATGCGTATCTCTAACGGTTTAGAAATTAGCTATTGGTCCACGATTGGAGTGGACACCCTGTATAAATCACGCATTTGCTATTGTGAGATGATTAGAAGTGAAATAAAACAAAAACAATAGCAATTAAAATTAATATTTAACAAACAAAATCAAATCAGCAATAGGAGATAAGTAACATTACTGAAGAAACTGATACTTTTTCATCGGTCTTGATCAAGTGTTCAGTGCTAAGAAAAACATATTAAAAATATAGATACTACTGGAAAAAGTTCTTGCAAAAGCACTGATGTTGACAGATACACTGTCAAACAATTGTATTTTTCTGGAAAAGTTCATGAGTTCTTCAGAAAGAATCTAGATTGATTTCAGATAGGTTACTTACTTTCATCGGCAAGGTTTTTAGTCAGAAATGTTTCTGGAGTAAATTAGGCAACTAAGTTGCAGTTTATTTTCCAAGAGTGTTCCTATTTTTTCTTTAGTATACAACTCTTATAGAAACATCTGAGCTGAAATTTTATTTTGCTAGTTATAGTATGTAGTGTTACGTAACGTTTTCATAAACTTTTTTTTTCTTTTCTTAATTTTTTTAAGAGTTGGTTATGCATAAGAAAATCTCGTTTCAGAGTATGGAAGAAACTGAAGTTGTAGATGACAGAAACAATATGACTTTTGAATGCAGTTCCAAGCATTCTTGGATAAGCATTCTTGGAGAACTCTTGGAGAGTAAAACATTGAGAAAGTTAGGGAGGGGGGGGGAGAAAAGAGAGAAACAGAGAGAAATGGGCCTCCAGTGGTGGAATTTATCAATTCAGAGATAGGTTCAAGAGCAAAAAGTTCAATGTAAACAATAAGCCGAAAGTCCAAGTATAAAGAAAAAAAATGAAGAAAAAAGAAAAAAAGACAGCGAGGATGAACTGCCAATAATGGCATACATGAAACAGAGCATACTAATCAAAATAATAAAAACTGCCAAAAGTGCTGATTAATATAAATTTACATTAATCAGCACTTTTTGGAGTTTAATTAATTTGATAACTATGCTCCGTTTTATGTCTGCCATTATTGGGCAGTTATGTCACTTTCCAACTTAGTTTCTTCTCTGTATTTAGATAAGTTTGTGTTTCAAATTATATCAAACTAACTAGTATTTACCTATACTTGTTAGAAGGTAGTCTAGTACACGTATAGTACTGATCAGGGTTTGGAAAAAACCTTTGAAATCTTTCTTCATTCTTATCTCATCATTAAAAATTCGTTTCTGTAAATAAGTGGACGGTTGTAATTTGTTGTTAATTGTTAATATAAATTAACAATTAATTAATTGCACTGATATGTTTACACACCACTTATTTCATTCATTAATTTAAGACATAACAATTACCCATATTAATTATTCTTGTAATAATGCATTTTCGGGACATCCGTGCAGAGCAAATTTTTACGGCTACAATGGTTTCATGTTATGTAGTGTTTTCATATATGAAGTGTTATGTAGTGATTTCATATATTCTCTTTTATACCTATGTTACAGACATTCCAGGATCACAAATATCAGTTTTTTCAGCATAAATATGCTGAAAAAACTGATTTATTTTAATACTTGTGTCAAGTTTCGCCTTGCCTCTCTTATTCCCTTTTCACATGTCTCGCGACATATAATAATAATCATTTTGTACGTGATAAGATTACGGTTTACTGCCAAAACATAACATGTGCAAGAGCAATTTAATATTAGCAAAATATAGCTACTGAGAAAAGTAGTATGAGTAGTAGTTTGAAATAAAGTTGGATGCAATTTTCTCAAAATATTGTCTTTACGATATGAAATCCTGTAGCATGTTTCGTCTTTTGAAATTAAAAGTAATATGCAAAAGAAAAATATATAAATATATATAAATTCATAAATGCTTGATCTAACCTTTTAAAAGATTTTATTTCAACCAAAATGTGGGATGTCACACTTTTTGGAACACCCTCCCTCCCATTGCAACAAACAGTCACAGCTTCAAGCCCCCCCCCCCTCCTTAAAGCGTAACATCATTTGTGGACGCTCCCTATTGAATTTTTTAAAAAATAGAATAGGGAACTTACCTTTTTCCCGAAAAGTTTTCCATCCTAAAGTTCTAAAAATGCATTTTTAGACTATTTTGCATGGTATTAGGTATAGGCTGGGGGATTTTCTCCGGATTTTCCCCGAAATTAAGATCCCCAAAATGAAAATTTTGAATTTCCTTGGTGACTTAAATGGAAGAAATTAGACTCGAGTATCCTCTAGTTCCCTCTTCCATGGCACATCTCTATCTAGTTTTATTTGTTTACATGAAAAATTCCACCGTCCTGTTTTACTTTTCCAACGAGAATCCTCTAATTCCCTCTTCCATGACGCATCTCTATCTAGTTTTATTTGTTTACATGAAAAATTTCCCCGTCCTGTTTTACTTTTCCAACGAGGATCCTCTAGTTCCCTCTTCCATGACACATCTCTATCTAGTTTTATTTGTTTACATGAAAAATTCCCCCATCCTGTTTTACTTTTCCAACAAACAGTTTTCAAAATCCGCATCAGACTCCAATATTTTTCTTTGTTAGAAGCAGGCCCTTAATTTAAAATTTTTCTACTGGAGAGGTTCAAATATTAGAAAGTCATGTAAATTTATCGGAAAACAACAAAAATTGCTTCCCTTTTTTATGTACAAGTACTTATTTTTTATAGCCAGGGAGAGCAGTTGATCCTCCTAACCCCTTAAATGACAAGCCTGATTTAAAATACTAACATCTGCTGCCCTCTTATCTAAAAAAAGACTGTATTAATATTTTGTAGTCATAACTCGGGTTACTTTCTTCATTCTGTTTTATTTTAAATGTCATTTTTCCTTTATATCTTCATAAAGTTTTATGTTTTTTCATTACACTATTTTAAACAGCTCTAATTTCATCTGTTTTTAAGCTTTTCTTCTATTTGAAACAAATTTTGGCACTTCATGTATTTTTTTTCTGTTTCTCTTTTTTTTTCTTTCTTGAAAAAAAAAAAAAAAAAAAAAAAAAACTGTAAATTATTAACTTAAGATGGCTGCAAGATCAATTATGGTGGATTAATTTCAATGAGACACACCATAACTTTTTTATGGTGTGTCTTATTGAAAGTAATCAGTAGAATATCAATGTGACTATCAAATTGAAAAATTAATATTGCGTTAAATCTTCTAAAACGCTGGAAGGCATAAGCCTGGATCAACTTTTTTAGCTGGTAGTTGAATGAAAAATTGATATTGCCGTTGAATTGGGATTTGTGTAACGAATTTTCCTAAGTGCTTTATACCATGAAATTTTAAGTAGCCGATTCAACAACTCATAAGGACAACTCATTGCGTCAAGGCCGGAAGAGTGCGTAAGCCTAACCCGGAATAATTTTAGCGAGCTCAGAAACAAATTGAAAATGACGAGAAAGTTTAAGAGCATTACAGTTTTTAATGCTTAAAAGAAAAAAAAACATTTAAGTGCAGGAGATGTGATAGTGCACGCCACCTGCTGCGAAGAAATTACCCCTCCCCCCTTACCAAGATGCAAACGGGAAGAGCATCACTCCCACAAACTACATAGGTGATGGCCATTATTCAGATTGGAAGTTGCAAAACAGAACGACCCCCCAATTTACAGCATTTCAAACTTTCTCACGAAGTGGCAGCAGTAATGACCTCTTCATTAACTGATATGTAAATGAATTACCCCCGGCAAATAAGCCATCATTAGAATAGATACGAATCGTGAATCTGAATTCAAACTTTTACAGGCGCCGCTGCTTTGAGTGACCGTCTAGACTTTGACAGGCGAAAAGATCGAAATTGAAGGCAAAGTAAAACTAGAAATGATATTTTAATGTGTATTTTGCCCTAACAAGATTTTCGTTGCTGAAACTACTGATCCTTCATTCTCATACTGAACTTTCTAAAAATATGTGACTTTATTTTCGCCTTTAAAAATAACGAGTTAAACTTACTGAAAGAAAACGGGTAAGTTCCACGCAGAAAATGAAACTAAGTCGACTCAACAATCTGAAATGCAAGAGTTTTATCTTTAATCTTTAAAAATTGTTGGGAAAAGTGAAAAGTTGTAAAATTCCCCGAAATTCCGAACTGTAAACATTCTAAACACATTTCATTGAAATAACACTTGTAATAATAAATAATTCATAATGCTTCTTTTTCCTTTAGTAATCAGCAGCTATTCTATGAGCATGTAAGTAGGGGAATGTGGGCGAAGTGAAATAGTTAAGATGATTTGCCTGTTTCAAAATGAGCAAAATGGAAATTTGCTCTAAAAATCAGTGTACTTGTAGAAGGAATGATGTATTTTGTAATGCAACTTGAATTAAAATACTATTTTTGGTTTTTGGCAGTTATTTTGCACCTTCAAAACACCTCGAAAAACTATGGGGCAAAATGAAAAATACAATATTTTTGTAATGAAACATTTTCTATTTGATAAGTTACAGTAACTTTCATCAAATGAGTGCGTAAATAAACGAATAAATGAAATATTAATGAAAAAATAAGCGAATAAATAAATGAACAAGTAAATGAATTCATTAATATAAGGAAAAAAATGAGCGAATAAAATAGAAAATGACTTACAAAATAAGTGACTGAATAAATAAATAAGTGAATTAATAAGTAAAAGAATGTTAATAAATTAATAATTGAAGAAATACTGCCGTGATTTAGAAAATAAATGCATAAGAAAACGAAATGAAGTATTTCACTTTGCCTCATCCACACTGCCCCGCGTGCACTTGATTAATTACATTGAACATTTAAAATCGAAAAATGCCTAATATAAACTATATAAGGACTGCAATGGACATCAGAAGATCTCAATTAATAGTTGAAATGATAATTACAAAAATTTTATCATTTTATAACAATAAAAAATAGTTTTGAAAAATCACGAATTTACACTAAAGGTATCAAATTTTGAAAATAACTTGTATAATTTTTTTCGTTGATCTTTGAAACAAATTATTTTTTGACAGGAATTAACTATATGTTTAGGAACTTAGTTAAAATATTGTTAGATTGGTGGTAACCAACTATGAAAATATTTTACCATTTCACTTTGTCTCGCCATTTCACTTTGCCAACATTCCCCTACATGGGAAGAAAACAAACTCAAAAATTAGTTTTCAAGAAGCATCACAAATCCGCTTTAAAGTAACTATGCTTTATTTCAAGACTTAAGTGCTTTAGATTTGTGTGAACAAAGCGTTCCTTTACATACCCCCCCCCCCCAAAAAAAAAAAACCAACTTCAGTGCTTTTACTCGATACACATGCACTTTTTTTTATAGAAAGGATAAATATCAAATAATGTTTTAAATATTGGTTGATTTCAAAAGTACTAACGTTATAGGCTAAAAGGAAAGTAAAGTGTTCTTATTTGTGCTCTTTTTAGCAGATTCTCTTTTTCAGGTTATGAGTGGCGCATTTTGTTCCAGTGATTGGAACTATCTGATCCGTCAACGGTCTCTTTTTTTTTCCTCACAGCGAAAGAATTATTTCTTCTCTTTATTTCGCTTGAATTAAACTTCGTATTTTCTCTTTAGGCTTGTTCGAGCATATCTGCTGAAGCTGGCTTAGCTTTCGTATTCTTAAGCTTTTCCTTTTTTAGAGTTTCAAGACATACTTTGCAAGATAAATATGTGCTTTTCTACTTTGAATAGCTGACAGCTTATTTTAATCTAAGAGAATCATATAGTTTATGTGGACAACTTTAACGCATCTTTTCACTAGAATTTTCTACACAAATATCTCACCCGTATTTTTAAATTTACTTGAGATATGAAGTGTATAGTTTAAAAATGTGGAACATGTAACCCAAGCAATTATTTTGTATTTTTATAAAATTCAAAGATAAAATGTGCAATTTTTAACAAAGACTTTTCTTTTTTCACTTTAATGGAGCAAACGAATTGGAATTAAGAATAAAAGACTTTAACTTCATAAATTATCTTTCTTTTTAAAACTTGTGCATTTTGAGAGTTGGAACGGTTTGCTTACAAATATAAGTTCGAGTGAGTTACTTCATTAGACAATTTTTAAAACTAAGTTCTCAATTTAAGCAAGAGAGCAATTTTTAACACAACTGAAGGGCTTGGAGGATGAAAGGGCTAAGTTACATTTTAAAAAATGAACACTCTGGACAATGGTAAGCAATGGATACAGGTAAGCAAATAAAACTTGGTACATCAAAAAGTTGATATCATTAGACCAATTTCATACGTACACTATCGACAAAACCAGAAAACAAAAAGCTGCAACAACTGCAACAGCAAAAATTTGAACTTTAATTACTCGCAATTTCTGTTTTATCACATAACACCTTCATCTCCCAAGCTCTTCAATTTTGACTGTGTTAGACTTCTGAACTGTTTTAGAGTGAAACAGGCTTACTGATTTCAAAACTGCAGTTAGTTTTTTTCTACTATTTTAGGTGAGGAACACTTCCCACGGTAGAGTGTTTACAGGAAGCACTAATAATCTAATGTTGGTTGATATAAACTTTTTGGATGTGAAAGAAAATGCACCTTTTCAAAATATTATTGCAACATGTTATTTGTATACTTTAATTTGCTCTTTTTTTATGGCACAAAACTTAATTTTCAGTATGAGGAGTGCAAAATAATTCTGTGTTCACCGGTATCAAAAAAAGGTATATTTCCTTGTAATGTATCTGAAATGTAATTGTTGCTTAAGGCCCGGTTTCCTAGGCGTGAAATCGTCGATCTCTTGGGAGGCGACAGACGCCGCCGCCTTCTGCGCATGCACCTGAGCCGCAGATTGACGTCGCTTCACGCTACGCTCCAATCCAACTGGTTCTGATTCCAGCGTGTGTCGCGCCCGGCGTCGGCGACGATTCTAGGAAACCAGCCCTTTACCCACAAGAACTTTTCTTTCGTTCGGTATTTTTAACCCTACACTGCATAGCGTTGCCAATTGGATACATGGACTAGTTTTCCTTTTGACCAAGCATAGGGCAACTGAAGCATAAAAAGCAAGTTTTAAATATCTTTAAAGCAAATATAACCATCTATCCTCAAAATTAAATCTTTGAAAATGTATTCCAATGTTTTCTTATTACATTGAAAAATGTATATAGTTCTTTCAGAGAACAAAAAATCATGCAGTGTAGGGCTAAAAAATGTCCCATGCGTTGCGAATTGCTCGCTTTGAACCGTATGTTAACTGAAAAGTGAACGTGATAAATTAAAATGAGATTTTGCAATACACCGCCGACTCGGTTATTTCCATCCATGGAACTGCAGTTCATGGATGGAAATAACCGAGTTGGCGGTGTATTGCATGTTCCTGCCTTAGCCCTTGCTTAGGAGTGGTTACTCACTGCTTTAAAGTGAGATTATGTTAAGTCTCGGAAGTCATAAATCAATCAAAAACAAGTCACAGATCTAAGACAGCCAAACCGCTGCTTATTGCTATCAGCCTTGAATTGCTGAAATTTGATTAGGATACAGCTTGCTTTGTAACGTTTAATGCTTCAAATATTTCGATTTCATGCATTTCTCTTGTCTGGCACTGTCTAAAAGGTATACATTTTAATTTCATGTAGATTTTTTTATGATAAAGATATAGTTAAATTTGAAAAATAGTTGTTTTGCGAATCGATAACATAACAGCGGTGATTTAGATGATCGAAAAGTCAGTAAAGTACTTGGTCTGCATCTGATTAAGATGGCAAGGTTAATTGATTCGATTGGACAATGAAATTTGGCAATATCAAATTTCAATTTCGAAGCTGAATAAAACCTCTTGATTTTACAATTGGCAGAAGTAGAAAAAATCATTCTCTACTTTTCAAGGGGCATTTCAGATACGGCTTTGAAAGAAATGGTTCCTGCTGGCGTAGCTGCTGAATTGTTTGATTTACAAGATTTCCCTTGTCATGTTCAATCAGTGGAACGATGCATTGAATTATATAAAAGGGAATCAGCTATAGTTCGTGGTCTAACGAAGAGAGATGGATTTGTTCGAGTCAGATTAGAATCCATAAATCTTACTCCTTATTATAACACTTAGAGTGAACATTGTCAGCAGTCAGGATAATCCATCAGCATGGCCGCCAAATTTGTCGCTTGCAATTTGGTTTAAGCTTGAGGGCTCAAAAACATGATAATTTATTTAGCAACTTGTTTGGTTTTGAAGTGAAACTTCATCAGGCTGCTACATTCATATTTTCAAACTTTTATGCTTAACCTTTGTTCTCTATCACATGTCAATTTTACCTTTTGCTTTAAACTTAATAAGCTAAGTAGAGGATCAAGTTTTCTTTAACTACCGTAAAGTCGGGTTACTTGGACCCTAAGGGGTTACTTGAGCCCATTACAGTAAAATGATAAAATCTAGGTTTGGTACTTATTAGTTGAAGACTTGCACGTAGTTCCTCGTTTCTCCTCTAGGTAGAAGCACTCTGCAGTCTCTAATGCTAGTACCAAACCCAGATTTTATCATTTTACTGTGGGCTCAAGTAACCTTCTCGTGGGTTCAAGTAACCCGACTTTACGGTATGTAAGAAATGCTTTTATTACTCTTTTTTCTCATATGTATGTAAGGATTAATTTGTATGAAAAATAGTTTTTTCAAAACAAGCAATTCTACTTTATCTCAAAATGTGTTTAATATACAGAAAATGGCGATTATTACGTGGTAGTCTATTAAACTTATCAATTTTGATTTTTGATGAAGTCATAACAACGATTTCAAGTTTTAATGCAATAGTGGTCAGTTTGAAGTTTCAAAGCATAGCCTCAAGATATTACATGCGATACACGGCCAGCTTGATTATGCCATCCAGAGACGTCAGTTTCGTCCTCATCTTAAAACTTATTAGTCTAGTTTCGCTAGTAACCGAGAAAGAGTTAGAAGTCATTTTATAGAAGATAAGAGTGCCAACAAACTGGTAGCTAATGTAAAATCAGCGCACCAGCGAGAAACTGCAGCAATATTACGACTCAGATAATAAATTGAATACAAAGCTCGGGTATTGAGGGTATTAAGAAGTAAGTTATTTCCTCTAAGCCAAAGCTAAGACATAACGACGTGCAATAGCATAGCTACGTCCTAACAAAATGGGGCGTGGCTTAAGAGTGTGAAAACTCTGGGTTTTTGGCACTAATGTTGTACTGAATAAAACAGGGAAGGAAGGAATGGTTGGTAAGGAAATGTTTAAGCATAGTCCTCTGAAATATTTTTGAAAACTGTTTGAATAAATCGTGAAATAATAGGTTTCAATATTTAGTACAAAATTATTCAAATGTAGCAACTATTTTGGATCTAAAATTTAGCTTTAAATGTAACGACTACCTTGGGAGAGTTGAAGTACTTTTACGTTTAATATTTGTAAATCGAGTCGTTTGGAATCATAACTCATTCTATTTTTATGAAAAAAAAAAAAGTTTAAAACCTACTTTACCAATGATTTAAAGGCAATAGATCAAAAATAAAAAAATCTCAACAAAAAGTGAATTTAAAGTAACGGTCTTAAGTCAAAAAAAACTCCTTTAAATTCATAATTCCGCCTAAGGAACTATGGATTTTGAGACATGGACTTAATGGTTTTGAGTTTAATCCACTCAATTATTATATGTTTTATACTCGTCTGTATTGATTCTACATTGTATAAAAAGATTTAAAGTCTGCGATTATGCAAAGTTTAAAATCCAGGATTCAAATATACCCACGCTGAGGAGCAACTGTTAATCAAATTGTCATTTCAAATTCCCTCAAAGCTCTGGAAAGAGAACTTAACAAGTTTATTGAAGAAACTACCTAAATCTAAAGAGGAATAAGCTAACAACTTTGTCTTAGAATTGTTTGAATCATCTTTTGTAACTGAAAATTCATTTTAATTGAAAGTTGAAGGAATTTCCCAAAGTTCATAGAAGTTTTTATGTTATTAAAAGTAATGAACAGTTAAATGCACTTTATAACTAAGAATTAATGCATCAATTTGGGAATAAATGTACTCTTTTGTTATTTTTTTCTGATGAAGTTATTTAAGAAATTTTCTTAAAAAGTGTTGATTAGGTCAAAAAAGTTCTTCAAGAGGATTAGAAAGTTCAGCCTAATCCAGGGGTAGTGTTGGTGTTACTCACTAGATGTCGCAATTTTCAGGAAATCAGGGAGAATGTCCCGAGCGAGAGTCAGTTCAAATTTCCTGCTCGAGTGAGAAGTTTCGATTTTCTTCGAAGCCCGAATGCCAGAGTATCGCTCCTTCTCAAAACTTTGAAACTACTTTCTGCGGGTGTTTTCGATTTCGTGGATTTCGCTTCAGTTAGGAAAATAAATCAGTAGACTGGGAATATTCACTATGTTTACCAAGAACACGACAGTTTTTATGTCTTTGGAACCTGTAAATGAATTTCCAGTTTCTCTCCGCGTGTTTCTTGTGGTAAGTGCGTGTATTGCTTCCACGTTGGGAAATGTGGTTTTGCTCATTATTTTCACAGTCAGCATGCGAAATCGGCAAGGTAAAGGAAATAAGTCTAACCGCTGCAGAGTAGTGGATCTTATTGTGGCCTCTCTTGCAATCACAGCCCTCTGCAGGGGCTTGTTACTGGGACCAATACAAGCAGCTTGTTTTATTTCAGGTAAGTTGTTTTTTAACTATCAAATATGTTTGGGGAAAACGTTTTAAAATAATATTATTTTGAAGTAAAATCATTATGCTTGAAAGTAACTACAGTAGTAATTAAATATGAGAGTTATACATTTATTAAAATTTCTCGAAATATTTTGACTTATAACACTGTATTTTAGTTCAAAACTTTTCTTGATTTGGGAGAAGCATAGTCGATTATTTCAATCTTTTGTGGAAATGAATTTTCATACTTTAACAAATCCCCTTACCTTAATGCAAGCGCATACTTAATACTTGAATGCTACTGTAAGAGTGTTAAATACTAATATTATTATGAATCTGCTGAACATAGGTGTTCAAGGAACTCAGCGGGCTCTTTATAATCTTCACAATTCGAGTAATGTTTTTGTATGCGTTTTTAATATAGAACTATTTGAAATTTGTTCCATATTTAGATAAAATGGTTAAAACAATTGTTTTTCTTTAAAATTAAAATCTTCTTTTTCCTTCAAATTTATACCGAAAAATGTTTACCATTATATTTTATGAGAAAAAAAACAGCCTGAAAGTATTTTACCGAATATCAATGAAATTAAACACAGATAAAATGTTAAATCTAGCGGCAATTATTCAAAGAAATCTATTACACTAAAATAACAGTAATAATAAAAACTCAGATATTTTCAAGATTTTAGATCGGAAAATCTAATTATTTAGTTAAAGCACCAATTACATCATTTGTATAACATTTACTTTCTAAGGTCAATTTGTAATATTTTTAAATAAGAAAATATTGCCCAAGGAAATATGCTATAAAATGTTAAAAAAAATTCAACCCTATAAATCTTACTTTTTATAACATCTAGTTTTAAAACAAAACTTTATTGAGTTAAAAAAGCCAGTTTTAAAATGCTTTAGAATGTTTCTTTTTTTTCTTACTTTTTTTGTAGACTCTAAATTGAAAAAAAAAAAAAATGCGGTCAATATTACGTATGAAACCTGAAATTAACATAACTTTTACGATCTTTTAGCAAGTTATAAAAATTTCATATGACCGAATTTTGTAGCAGTCTAAATGTTAATTTTCAATGCTCGTATAATACAAAAACTGTTTCTATAATTTCCATTTGACACAAAGTAAAGACGGAAAAACGCTTGTTTAATTAAAAAATATATTTTAAGTCTTTTTTCTTCTATGTAAATGAGTAAAAATAGCTAATACAGAAACTAAATTCAATTCAACATAAGGCTAAATTCAACATAAAGATTTTAAAGTGGTTAACAACATATTTTTAAACTCGACTTAATTAAGCATATTAAATGTGTCTTTTTGTAACTGGGAGTGCAATTAGTGACGAAAGCATAACGAAAAACGAAATAGCTACTTAAAAAGCGGCAATAAAAGCTCAACAATTCGTAAAAGAAAATTCTGTCAAAAATTGAAAAATTTCTTTCTTCCGTAAATACTAATTATCCTTCAAAGAATGATTTTTTTTTTAATTTTTAAATTGCATTCGTGAAATGCGTTTTCCAATGTGTTTTAATTATGATTATTACTACAAGTTTTAAAAGAAACATTTTGCCGACAAACTAACATTTTCTGAGGATTCAGATTGATAAGCATGGTAGCTGACACTTTAACCAATAAACTAATGTTAAGGGATTTATTTTTTATCGGTAATGACATTTAACTAAGCGATTAAAGACCTTTATTTACGTTCGCGTAGACTCCTATTTAAAATACTGATTAGGTGTAAAAATGCATGATTTCAGGCAAAAACTTAGATATACAACTTTATAAGAAACATAAATATTACCATGTTGTATTTTCTTTAGTTTTGTAATTTTCAACATCTGAACACAAGCTTTAATTACTTTGAAACTCTTAATTCCTTCAATAAATAAGTAAATTAAAAGGGTCATTTTCACCATATGCTTACATTTCAGAATTTTTAAGTAGATTTTTTCACTTGCTATTTTCTTGTAGAATCACTAACAGATGTTTTGTCACATATTTTAGGTATGTGAAAAAGTAATTGGTTGTACACTTTGATGCATAATTAAGTATTCAAATGCTGTTGTAAAACTTTAAGTTGCAAGGGAAATTGTCGTCCGTTACCATACAAAATGAATATGAAATCTCAATTTTGAATTATATAATAGCGCCTAGAACCAACTTCGTTTGAAATTATTTGCGTTCTTGAAGCTTAAAACGATGTTTGTGATTATTAAAATATTGATCAAAAACTGTATGGTAACGGACTTGACATTTGGTAACGGATTTGACCAGTAACGGACTTGACATTTTAATCAAAATGTCAAATTATTGCTAGGTTGTCGAATTTATAAATTGAAAAACAATATGCATTTTCTTAGAGTTGTATAATAAACAATATTTCGGGGTAAAAGTTGAGAAAAAGTAAAAATTAATACTAAAATCCTTGGTAACGGACTTGACAAAGAATAAAAATACGTGCCTGGAAGAAATCTTGTGCGAAACGCCACAGTAATACTTCTCGACTGAAGAAAACAATACGGTACGAAATATTTACATCACTAGTTTGTTAAGTTAACTGTATACGAGTTACCATCTTTTGATTGCAATAAATACCTTTTTCAGCTAAAATAATTTTAGGGTAACGGACTTGACAAGAACTGCCGGACAAAATATATTCATACATTTTTTAATGAAAAAAAATATATTACTGTTAATATTTATTATGAATATCATACACTAATAGTCAATATATAAAAATAATTTGTTGTACACTGCTCGACATTGAAAATGCAACACCAAGAAGGAGTGGTCAGAAATTGATGAAATTTGGTAAGAAGACAAAGACAGCATGGAACAATAAGTGATATTTATTTCAAAATAAATAAGCAAAATTTAGAGCGAGGACGGCGTCGGCTCAGTAAGAAGTAGGACCACCGCGGACAGCGATGCACGAAGAAACACGTCTATGCATGGAGTCAATAATCCTGCGGATGGTGTCCTGAGGGATGGCACTCCATTCCCTTTCAACCATTTGCCACAGTTCGTCCTCTGAACGAGGCAGTGACAGGTTCTGCAAACGGCGTCCAATCACGTCCCACACATGTTCGATTGGTGACAAGTCAGGAGAGTATGGTGGCCAGGAAAGCATCTGTACACCTCGTAGAGCATGTTGGCTGATTCGAGCACTGTGAGGCCGGGCGTTATCCTGTTGAAAAATTGCATTTGGCAGACCCTGAAGATAGGGGATTGCCACCGGCCGCAGTACATTATCTAAATATCGTTGGGCCGTCATAGTCCCCTGAATACGAACTAGAGGTGATACGGAATTGTATGCAATAGCGCCCCAAACCATTATGCCACGTTGTCGCGCTGTGGGGCGTTCCACAGTTACTGCCGGATTCGATCTTTCTCCACGTCGACGCCACACACGTATGCGATGACTATCGCTGGACAAACAGAAGCGAGATACATCTGAGAACACTACGGTTTGCCATTCTGCCATCCACGTCGCTCTGGTCCGGCACCATTCCAAACGTTGGAGTCTGTGCTGTGAGGTCAATGGCAGTCTTCTTAGCGGGCGCCGTGATTGCAGGCCATGTGCAACCAGTCGACGGGAAATGGTTCTGGTCGACACAGGAACATCCAGGGTACCTTGCACGTGCTGCAGAATCGACGTACAAGTGACTTGCGGGTCCGCCACATCATGTCGGTGAATCCGTCGATCCAAGCGGTCTGACGTCACTCTGGCTGCACCTGCACCCCTCAGTGTGGCTACATTTCCTCTTTCCAACCATCTCCGATACAGCCGATGCACAGTGCTTGCATCCATGTGGGTATCAGCTGCAATTTGACGTATGGACCAACCTCCCATTCTCAGTCCGATCACCATACCCCTTGTAAAGTCGTCTATATGCTGGAAGTGTCTTCATTGAGGACGGCGTGGCATTTCCTCCTATCACACGTATCCTTCGAGACAAAAACCAAATTTCTCCGATAATTAGTCTGGCAAAAAAACCAACATGAACATAGCCCACTTTTCAACTTCATTCTCTTATATCTTACTTCACGTGCGTCGGAGAGCCGCGCATTTCATATCATTTGCATAACTCAGTGACGTGCGTCTACGGTAAAATTTGCATGAATTTCTGACCACTCCTTCTTGGTGTTGCATTTTCAATGTCGAGCAGTGTATATACTTTTTTATACAATTAAGTATATGAAAAAATAGTTGAGCTTGCGAAAATTAGAAATGGACAAGCGTTTTTGCCTTCATTCTCATTTTTAAAGACTTATATAAAAATAAATAAATAAATTTCAATATTTTTTAAGTGATAGAATTTTTTTCGGCACATTTCTTGCAGAAAATAATTGTTCGCATTGAATTTAAAATATAAGTTATGCTTCAAAATCGTCTGTTTAACCTCCGGACAGCAAATGTAAGCAAATTTTGAAAATGACCCAAAAGGTCACTTTTTTCTCCTTTATTCGAAGCAATTGCTTTTTATGGAGGAATTGTGAGATATTAAAGATGCGGTCAGTCATAACATGTAGGAAATAAATAGATGCCTTTGTGATAAAGAATAAAAGAACATTCAACAATGTTATAATTACAAA